>CM020232.1:0-116959 GCA_009819775.1 Phoenicopterus ruber ruber | reverse complement strand
TCTCACCACAATTTGGCAGCCCAGATGGGTTTGCCTCTGCACTGCCAGTTGCTCTGCTTCCATTGCTGTAACCACCCCCACAGGGCATTTGCCACCATCCAGGAGTCGGTATAGGGATAGAGCACTGGCCACTTCTCTCACTCAGCAATATCGAAAGCCAGCTGGATGGCTTTCACCTCTGCAAACTGACTCGATTCACCTTGTCCCTCAGTGGCTTCTGCAACTCGTCGTGTAGGACGCCACACAGCAGCTTTCCACCTTCAATGCTTTCCCACAATATGACAGGACCCATCAGTGAACAGGGCAGATTCCTTCTCCTTTTCTGGTAGTTCATTATATGGTGGGGCCTCTTCAGCACGTGACACCTCTTCCTCTGGTGACATTCCAAAATCTTTGCCTTCTGGCCAGTCCATGATCACTTCCAAGATTCCTGGGCGACTGGGATTTCCTATTCGAGCTCGTTGTGTGATCAGTGTGACCCACTTACTCCATGTGGCATCGGTGGCATGATGTGTAGAGGGGACTCTCTGAACATCCAGCCCAGCACCGGCAGTCGGGGTGCCAGGAGGAGCTGTGCTTCAGTATCAACCACCTCCAAAGCAGCTTGAACCCCTTCATATTCTGCCAAGATCTCTTTTTCAGTTGGAGCATAGTGGGCCTTGGATCCTCTGTATCCCCGGCTCCAAAACCCCAGGGGTCGACCTTGAGTCTCCCCTGGTGCTCTCTGCCAGAGGCTCCAGGTAGGGCCATTCTCCCCGGCTATGGTGTAGAACACATTTTTCACAACTTGTCCTGCCCAGACTGGCCCAAGGACTACTGCATGAACTATCTCCTGTTTAATCTGTTCAAAGGCTTGCCATTGCTCAGGGCCCCATTTGAAATCGTTCTTCTTTCAGGTCACTTGATAGAGAGGGCTTACAATGAAACTGTAATTTGGAATGTGCATTCTCCAGAAACCCACAACGCCTAAGAAAGCTTGGGTTTCCTTTTTGTTAGTTGGTGGAGACATAGCTGCTATTTTGTTGATCACATCTGTCAGGATCTGATGATGTCCATCTTGCCATTTTATTCCTAGGAACTGGATCTCCTCTGCAGGTCCTTTGACCTTACTTCATTTTATGGCAAAGCCAGCTTTCAGAAGGATTTTAATTATTTTCTCCCCTTTCTCAAAAACTTCTGCTCTGTTGCCCCACACAATGATGTCATCAATGCATTGCAGGTGTTCTGGAGCTTCACCCTTTTCCAGCGCAGTCTGGATCAGTCCATGGCCAAGGCTGGGGCTGTGTTTCCACCCCTGGGGCAGTCGATTCCAGGTGTACTGGATTCCCCTCCAGGTGAAAGCAAACTGTGGCCTGCACTCTGCTGCCAAAGGGATTGAGAGAATGCATTGGCAATATCAATGGTGGCATACCACTTGGATGCCTTTGATTCCAGTTCATACTGAAGTTCCAGCATGTCTGGCATGGCAGCACTCAGTGGTGGCGTGACTTCATTCAGGCCACGATAGTCCACCATTAATCTCCGTTCTCCATTAGATTTCCTTACTGGCCATGTAGGACTATTAAAAGGTGAATGAGTCTTACTGATGACTCCTTGGCTCTCCAGTTGATGAATCAGCTCATGGATGGGAGCCATGGCGTCTCGGTTGGTGCGATATTGCCGCCGGTGCACTGTCCTGGTAGCAATTGGCACCTTCTGTTCTTCAGCTCGCAGCAATTCCACAACGAAGGGATCTTCCGAGAGGCCAGGCAGGGTAGATAGCTGTTTGGTCTTCTCTGCATTCACTGTGGCTACACCAAAAGCCCATCGGTATCCCTTTGGGTCCTTGAACTACCCTCTCCTGAGGCAGTCTATGCCAAGGATACAAGGGGCCTCTGGGCCGGTCACAATGGGGTGCTTTTCCCTCTTGTCCCCTGTTAAGCTCACCTCAGCCTCCAGTACCGACAATTCTTGGCATCCCCCTGTCACTCCCGAGATCCAGATGGGTTTTGTGCCCCTATGTTCTGATGGCATCAGACTACACTGTGCACTAGTGTCTACCAAAGCCCTATACTTCTGTGGGTCTGATGTGCCAGGCCATCGAACCCACACCATCCAGTATACCCGGTCATCCCTTTCCTCCTCCTGGCCGAAGGCAGGGACCCTCTATTCCTGTTCCTCGTCAGACTATTCTCTGTCTGACCCTTGCAGCGCCAGACCAGAAGGCCCCTCCTCAGGATCAAGGGAGGTGATTTCAGTTCTTCTATGTTTGGGAAATGGCTGATTGCCTTCCTGTGTTTCTACAGTAACTCTGCTGACAGACTTCCTGGGTGGCCCCTTCTTAAGAGCTGTCTTCCCTCTCAGTTCACGTACACGGGCTTCCAGCTTCAAGGTGGGTTCACCGTCCCACTTCCTCATGTCCTCCCCCCAGTCACGCAGGAAGAACCAGTGCGCTCCACGTGGCATGCACCTGGGGCTCCCTTTCCCTCCGACTGAGGTAGGAGAGGACTGATTTCTTGGGGCACCCCCAATAGCCAAGGCACTGGCCCGTAGGGATGACGAGGTACAGAGATTTTCTTCCAAGTTTTGGAGCCAAGATGACACTCTCTCCACAGCTGGTGTATCAATATCCAGGCAATACGTCACTGCCAAGCTGTTAGAATATGACACTGGGGCACTTTGAATCACCTTCCTCCACATAGCCCGTGTGCACAGGATGTCCTCTGGATCTTTGGAGGCCTCATCATTGTCTAGATCCCTGTAGGTGACTTCCAGTACTGCTAATTCTCTCAGGTACTGGATGCCTTCATCTACAGTAGTCACTGGGGAGTTCACAAGATCTTCCTTGAATGGATATCTTGCCCTCACACTTGAGAGGAGCTGTCTCCAGAGACTGCAAATTGCTGCCTCTTTTCCAATTCCTCTCTCAATTCCCAGCTGTTGGGCTTCCTTGCCTTCCAATTGCTGACTGTCGGCCCTGCTATCCCAGCATCGGAGCAGCCAGGCAGCAATCCGCTCACCTGACTGGCAGCTGTAATCTTTCTGCATGTCTCAAAGTTCTGATGAGGTCAGGGACCTGAGGGAATGAAGGCACGGACTCCGACATAGGTGGAAAGCGGAGACACTTTAATGCACACTTACAGGGTTTATAAAGCTTCCTTATCTACTACACGCGCTCCAACACCTGTTCACGCGACTGGCATGCATAGTTACAGCTTTGTGATTGGTAACTCTCTCCTGTCCATGCGAGGGGCAAACATTTCTTGATTGGTACACTTAACCATAACAAGGAAATTCCTTAGTATCATAACAAACTTCTTTCTGGTTCTAACCGCTTCTACCTTCTCTTGCTTATCTTGCTGTGTCCCTTCATTGACCTTTACTGTACCGCTGTTTCAGTCAGCTCTATTACCTTGCTGTTTCAATCAGCTCTAAGCTGTCGTAAAGCGGGTCACCTACAATTCCCCCTTTCTTTGTTTTTACAAGCCAAACAGAGTGCATGGACCGTTCATTTTTAGCAAACACTGTAACAGACAGGGTACTACAAGAATAATTGCGACTAATACAATAAGCAAAACAAGTCCTCCTTTCGCTAATTCTGCTAGCCATCCTGTTAATCCTAACCCTTTCAGCCAAGATTCTAATCCTACTGAGCTTGTGGTCAATTTATCAGATAGCTCTTTCAATTTCTTTATCTGCTGAAATACTGTTTGAGAGTTATCGCTTAAATTCATACAACACATGCTTTTAAACTCTTCACATCCGTGTCCTTGTGCTAATAACAGAAAATCTATAGCTGCTCTATTTTGCAAAGTGGCGTGCCTAATAGAATCTGTATCTACCAGCAAAGCACTTAAAGCTTTTGATGTGGCATTGTTTTGCTTAGCAAGCCAACATCCTAATTTATTAAGTGTCGCAAGGGCTTTTGCGGCAGCGACACCAGGTGCTAAGACTGATGCTGCGATAATCTTATCTGCCTCCCAAAAATCCACATTGTCCTTACAGTCTTCTTGATAACGATTCACTGATCGTTTTGATCGCCCATGGAGCCTGTTAATATTTAAAACCATGGACGTGTTTGGTGTTAACAATGCTAGGCGGCCCAGAGTACAAGGTCCTCCTTAAAACAACATTAATTGCAAGATAGTGTTATAATCAATTGACCCATTAAGTGGAACTAACCCGTTAAGTGGCCACTTAGTTCCATCTTCCAGCTTATAAATCAGCCACCATTGATTACAATATTTAATGAGAGTCTTCTTATTCTCTGTACTCCCGGTTCCAACAACATCCCTCCAATGTGTCAATATACGACCAAGGGGACTTTTCTTTAAAATACCCTTATTCTGAGTGTTACCCATCTCTTCTGACTCCTTATGCTTATTTTCTAGATTGTTTCTTATTAGCTATTGTGCTTCGTTTTCATTCCCAAATGTCCCAAATCTCTGGGATAATCCAGTCCCTCTCTCTCTCTCTCTCTCTCTCTCTTTTTTTTTTTCCAACGGGACACACACGGAGTTACGGAACCACAAATCAGGACTCTCACTCGCTTCGCAGCGCTGCATCTCAAACACACACACCCACAACACACACAAATGCTTTTAACATAAAATACCACAAAATACCACAAAATACCACAAAATACCACAAAATACCACAAAATACCACAAAATACCTTTAACGCAAAATACCCTTAACGCAAAATACCCGGGCATTTACAAACAAGACACACAATTATCACTCCAGTTAGTCAGCAAAATGTTACATATTCATCATACGTCTATACATATTCATCACCTTTCCCCGAAAAGGCGGTCTTTATTAAAATGAGTTCGCAAAGGCGGTCTTTATTAAAATGAGTTTGCTGTCTTTAACTCGTCCCAGTTGCGCACGCGCAGTGCCATCCCTTCAGCGGGGACAGGTCGAGGGGGGGGTGGGCGGGCGGCGTCACTGCACCTCCCCCTGTTTCCTTTTGGGGACATTCAGTAGCAAAGTCTCCCGTAGCGTGGCAGCGCAAGCAACGTTTGCCTCCGATTTGCAGAGCTGCTGCAAAGGCTCCAGCTAACGCAGCGGTGTGATGTTCCACCGACCCAACCCGGTTACATGCTTCAATCATTTGTACTAGTGTAGTGTGCGCTGGCATCGCCTGGAGTATTTTTTTACGGTCCGTATTCGCATTTTCCACAGCTAATTTTAACATTAAGGCTTTTTTTGCTTCTCGGTTATCTGCTTATCTAAAGCATCCCGTAGTCTATCAATAAATTGCATGTATGGATCATTTACTTGTTGCCTAATGCTTGTGAAAGACGGCTCGACTTTCCCCACCTCAGGCAGTTTCAGCATTGCCTGAAAAGCTAGAGACGCAGACTGGCGTAGGATAGCTGTATTCAGTCTGGCTTGCAAGGTTGGATCTAGCAGCGGCTCGGTTCCCATCAGCTGTGGGATCCCGACTCCCGTAAGAGGGTCGCCTTGTTGCCTCTCCAGATTTTGCAGGGCGGCCGATTCGCAGTTCTCTCTCCACTTTTGCTCCCACAATAATTTTTGAGTTGGAGTCAAGATCATTGCGGCGATTTGGCAACAGTCATACGGTACCAACAACTGACTAGTCATGACATTTTCAAGCAAAGATTGAGTAAATGGTGCGTGCAACCCGTACATAGTCACCGTTTTCCTTAATTCTTTAATAACATCCCATTGAAAGCCGATATATTCATTAGGAGCATTATCACGCACTTGTACGGGGAAGGCTAATCCTATTGGATCTCCCACCTTTAATGCTTCCCGGCGCACTTGTTCCCATCGTGCCCATGGGTCGAACCCCCTGACCCCTGCCGGAGTAGGGGCGGAGGTTTGCGCAGGAGCCGAGGGGATCATTGGGTCGGGCTTTGTCGGTGGTATCTCAGTTTCCTTTAAATCTATCAAATCTCCGTCATCTGATGTCTTTTCTGTCTCTGAGCACGAATCAGCTGTGAGTACTGCTTGAGTGGCAGCAGTTTGGACCTTCTTTTCCGTCTGCCATGATCTTAAAGTTTTAGTTACTAAACGCCATGTAGTGATAACTTCAGCGGCAGTTGTATTCCCTCTAGAGGCTGCCTCCCATATCGTTTCTCCTGCCTGTTCCCACGTCTCCACATCAAACACAGCAGAGACAGTAGAGGGGGCTCCTTGCTTTTGCAAAAACTTCAGCAATAACTTGATTTATAAGAGTCATACTTTACTCCCCTTTTTGTCAAAAGCTGCGTTAATAACTTAATTATAGCTTCTTCTTCCACAGAAATGTTAGCTCCCATTATAAATGCCCAGCCGCTCACCTGTTTTTCAGGCGATGTCCCGGGGTGGAAGCTGCAGTCCAGCTGCAAGCTTGATTCGTTCGGCTGGGTTCCCTCCGGACGCTCCGCGTTGCTTTACTGGACGCTCGTTCAGCATTGCTTTACTGGACGCTTGTGCAGCATTGCTTCTTCGGACGCTCGTGCAGCGTTGATTTACCCCATCACGTCGGGGTCACCATTTGAGGGAATGAAGGCACGGACTCCAGCATAGGTGGAAAGCGGAGACACTTTAATGCACACTTACAGGGTTTATAAAGCTTCCTTATCTACTACACGCGCTCCAACACCTGTTCACGCGACTGGCATGCATAGTTACAGCTTTGTGATTGGTAACTCTCTCCTGTCCACGCAAAGGGCAAACATTTCTTGATTGGTACACTTAACCATAACAAGGAAATTCCTTAGTATCATAACAAATTTCTTTCTGGTTATAACCGCTTCTACCTTCTCTTGCTTATCTTGCTGTGTCCCTTCGTTGACCTTTACTGTACTGCTGTTTCAATCAGCTCTATTACCTTGCTGTTTCAATCAGCTCTAAACTGTTGTAAAGCGGGTCACCTACAGGGACCGGGTAGTTTCCGCTTCCTGTTGGAATTCTCTCACTCCTTCCCCCAATGGCTTTGTTGAAGGACTGGCTTCGCGATCAAACCTTTCCTCTTCTTCCTTTTCCCTTACTAATCGAGGATATGGACCATTGTTCTCCTTGTCCATTGTTTCTTTTTAACTACTGGGGCAATTACTGTAGTTGGTGGTGGTGTTTGGGTCCCTATCTCAATCATGGTGTCCTCAGGTGCAGTTTGGGTCCCTGCCTCAGCCAGAGTCCTCTGAGAGTGCTGAACTGTGGCTCGATAGGCACAAGCCAGGCCCCAGTACAGCACTAGAAGCTGCTGGTTCTCATTGGGATAGGCAAGGCACCCTTCTATCAGGTGGCATGTCAGTTTGTCAGGGTTGCTTGCCTGTTCCGGTGTAAAGTCCCAGGCAACGGGAGGTGATAACCTCCCTAGGAACCTGCCCAAGTCCTTCCACACACCCTGCCACCCCGGGACCGGCTGCTTCAGGTCACATGTCACTATCGCTTCACCCAAAAGTTGTCTTCTCTTACACTAGGACGAGACCAGATTCCACAAACTCCATAATATGCCAACAGTATTAATTAGTAGTACTAAGCAGCTCACATAAGGGTGAGCAAGGACCTCAGGAGCCTGCATAATAAACCTGTCCACATCAATCCTGGGTAGGGAGAGGGAGATGTGTTCCCTCATCTTCTCCACCAAATAGCTCCCCCAGCACAGTAAGGCCGTCAATGCCAGGACAAAGCACATAACCATTGTTTCTATTAACGTTGCCAAAAATAAAGAGATAAACAGTGCAGCCAATGAACTTTATGACTGGTACAGGAGCTTGTCACTTAATAACTACTACAGCTATAGCACACTTAATACAAAAGGGCGGTTGTCGTGCCCCACATTGGGCTCCAAAAAGGACTGTCATGGTTTAGCCCCAGCCGGAGGCTGAGCACCACATGGCCGCTTGCTTGCCCCTCCCCCCCCCCCCCCCCCAGTGGGATGGGGGAGAGAATCGGGGGGAAAAAGAAAGGCAAAACTCGTGGGTTAACAACACCTGTTTAACCGGACAACAAAGGAAAAGAAAACAAACAAACAAGAAACCCCAACAATACCAATGACAGAGTGTACTTAGCAGTGCTTACCAGTGCAGGTCGCTCCCTGCCCGGAGCCCAATACCCAGCTTGCTCCCAAGCAGCGATCCTACCCCTGCTGCCGTCCCCCTCTATATAGTGAGTGTGACGGTCACATGGTATAGAATAGACCCTGGCCAGCTTCTGGTGAAAATTAACCCTATCCTAGCCACAACCAGGACAGGCAGCAGGACCTGTTTAGTGAGGTAGGCAAGGGATTTACAGTGCAGAGCATGAAGTGTGCAGCGAGGGCCAAGATGCAACCAAGAGGAGGCAGCAGCCAGCCAGGCCTCCAAGGGGGGACTGAAGTGAAAGCAGGAGGGTCATGGTAGGGACCAGAGAGGATCAGATAACTATGGTGCTGCTCTTCAAGGTGCCTTTAGCAGGGTTTTGCTTGCAAGAGCCATGTGGGCAGGGCAGAACTTTTCCCAGGCTTAATCCTGACACACATGGTCTCCCACTGCACTAAGCCCCTTGTGGGGAAGGTGCAGAGGCCTCCTCCAATCTGTCCCAGCCCAAAGACCAAAAATCTGTGAAGCTGCTTTTCTTGTGCATCAGAACAGAAGACTGATCTGCAGCCAACAGTGCTAATAGGCTGCTGACAACAGGGGCAGGGCTGTGACACCTGAGTCGAATTTGGGCAGCACTGCTCACAGAGAAGGGTGAAATCCTGCATGGCAAAAGGACCATTTTCCCTGGCTGGGACTGAAGCTCAGGCTGGTGCAGAGGGAGTGCAAATCCTGAGCACCGGAGCACCAAGATGGGGGGAGACTAGACCTTCGCACCCCCAGGGATGGAGAGGCTCCCAGCCCCAGGGGGGCAGACCCCAGCAAAAACACATGCCAGGAGAAGCTGAAAAGGGACGAGTGCCAGTGCCTTTCTAGAGCACTCAACAATGACTCAGGTCACAGCCTGAGAGCACCAGAGAGTGAGAGGACTCCTTCTTGGGGAGCTCCGGAGCCTGCTTGAGGGGGAAGGAGATGGGCACCACAGGCATGTAGACACTCACAGCAAATGGTACTGAGCCCTTCCCCGGGCTTGGAGACTCACTCCCTGAGTGCCCAAAGGAAGTAGAGAAGGAGGACTGAGGATGGTGCAGGGAAGGCCTGGCTGTCCTGCCCCCACGATTGAGCCATGGCTCTGTCACAATTGGGGCTGTGTCACCCCCTCCTGTAACCACCCTCCCATCTCCCTTCCTGCTTCCAGGGCTCACGCATGTGGCCCAGAGGAAGGCTGGGACTCTCCTTCATGAGAGTCAGATCACTCTTCCAAAAACACCCAGATGTACCCTCTCCCCTTGCTCTCCCCACAGAGGCCTCCAGCCCCCACAGCAACCTGCAGGGAGCAGTTCCACAGGTGCCTTGTGCATGACGTGACTCTGCCTGATGATCTCACCAGGTGCCCTGAGAAATCAGGACTGGCTACTGCTGCTGCACTTCTGCACACCATTCCAGCTTTCCAGGCCAAGTTACAGGTGTCATTCCTCAGGTATCAAGCCTGATGGTGATCCCTTTCATGTCTCCGTCAGCAGCCTGGACAGTGGGGCAGACAACACTCTCAGCAAGTTCATGGACAACAGCAAGCTGGGGCAGATCCAAAGGGGCAGAAGATATGCTGGAGGGGAGGGCTGCCCTGAGGGAATGAAGGCACGGACTCCGGCATAGGTGGAAAGCGGAGACGCTTTAATGCACACTTACAGGGGTTTATAAAGCTTCCTTATCTACTACATGCGCTCTAACACCTGTTTAAACATTTCTAAATTTGTGCACTTAAACATAACAAAGAAATTCTTTAGTGTAACAACAAACTTCTTTCTGGTTCTGACTGCTTCTGGTTACTCTTGTTTACCTTACTGTGTCCCTTCATTGACCTTTGCAGCACTGCTGTTTCAATTCAGCTCTAACCTGTCGTAAAACGGGTCACCTACAATTCCCCCTTTCTTTGTTTTTACAAGCCAAATAGAGTGCATTAAAGGTTCAATCATTTTTAGCAAACACTGCAACAGACAAGGCACTACAATAATAATTGCAACTAATACAATGAGCAAAACAAGTCCTCCTTTCGCTAATTCTACTAACCATCCTGTTAATCCTAACCCTTTCAGCCAAGATTCTAATCCTACTGAGCTTGTGGTTAATTGCTCAGATAGCTCTTTCAATTTCTTTATCTGTTGAAATACTGTTTGAGAGTTATCGCTTAAATTCGTACAACACATGCCTTCAAACTCTTCACACCCATGTCCTTGTGCTAATAACAAAAAATCTATAGCTGCTCTATTTTGCAAAGTGGTGTGCCTAATAGAATCTATATCTAGCAGCAAAGCACTTAAAGCTTTTGATGTGGCATTGTTTTGCTTAGCAAGCCAACATCCTAATTTATTAAGTGTCGCAAGGGCTTTTGCGGCAGCGACACCAGGCGCTAAGATTGAGGCTACGATAGTCTTATCTGCCTCCCAAAAATCCACATTGTCCTTACAATCGTCTCGATAATGATTCACTGATCGTTTTGATCGCCCATGAAGTCTGTTAATATTTAAAACCATGGACGTATTTGGTGTTAACAATGTTAGGCGGCCCAGAGTACAAGGGCCTCCTGCAATATGAGAAGGAACACCTTGCCAAGCCCGGTCCCCACAGATGAGAAACACACCGGCTGGCAAGGCTAAAGGTTTGTTTGAAGACTTAGATATTTTAGAGGTGGTATAATTACACCACACAGATGCGTTCTTATAGACGGATAAACTTGCTGTTACATCAATTACGGTGTTATCACGTCCAGTATAATTAAAGCTTAGACAGGCATAGGCACTCACACTTCCCAAAATATCTAATTCTTATGGCTCCAATGGAACGACCGGCAAATAGTTGGCCCAGCCATCCCAGTTGGTTACCACTTCCTTACTAGCATTTCCCGTCAGATTAACTTTCCATTTAGACATAATATGATGCCCTACTGAAGTATTATTAACAACAGTCACAACTTCCTTGTCTGAAAGCGGAATTCCAACTAAACATGTCGTAAACGGGTTGGCTGCGCTGGCCATTGAGAGGCACATGTGGTTCTGTCCCGTCATGTTGGCAAGTGTGACCCAGATGTTTGCTCTAGGTTGGATGGAGATCCATGAGGCACTGAAACCGCAACAGTAGAGGATGATGATCCCAACCAAGGCCGCACACCACGGGCTGGTACCCATCGTGGTCCTCGTCCTGTGGAAACACAAGCATATCCTTGACCCCAGGTTATCAAAGGATATGGTCCTTAGCCAAATCCCCTGCAGTTTTTTTTTTTTTTTTTAAATTAATTGTTTTTCCATCTCAGTCATACATTCTGTTTCTGTGATCGAGGGGGAGGCTTAAGCAAATCAGTTAGATCTTGTTCTGATGCCCGGTGAATTTATCTATTTTAGTACACCTTTGTCCGATACTACATGCCGAGCAACACTGCTTCAGTTTTTAAGTTCTTTGTTATTTTCCCACTCGAGGGCGAGTACCATAGGGTCCTGTGGCAGCACCATTCCACAGTCCCTTTGCCACTCCGGGTGATTTCGGAGGGTGAAAAACATATCTGCATATGACACTTCATCCTATTTTCCTTCTCTCCTTAAAACAACATTAATTGCAAGATAGTGTTATAATCAATTGACCCATGAAGTGGAACTAACCCATTAAGTGGCCACTTAGTTCCATCTTCCAGCTTATAAATCAGCCACCATTGATTACAATATTTAATGAGAGTCTTCTTATTCTCTGTACTCCCGGTTCCAACAACATCCCTCCAATGTGTCAATATATGACCAAGGGGGCTTTTCTTTAAAATACCCTTATTCTGAGTGTTACCCATCTCTTCTGACTCCTTATGCTTATTTTCTAGATTGTTTCTTATTAGCTATTGTGCTTCGTTTTCATTCCCAAACATCCCAAATCTCTGGGATAATCCAATACCTTTTTTTTTTTTTCTTTTTTTTTTTTTTTTTTCCTTCAACGGGACCCACACAGAGTTACGGAACCACAAATCAGGACTCACTCGCTTCACAGCGGCGCCGCGTCTCAAACACACACACCCACAACACACACAAATGTTTTTAACACAAAATATCCACAAATGCTTTTAACATAAAATACACACACCCACAAAACAAATGCTTTTAGCATAAAACACCACAAAATACCGCAAAATACCGTAAAGTACCATAAAGTACCATAAAGTACCATAAAGTACCTTTAACATAAAATACCTGGGCATTTACAAACAAGACACACAATTATCACTCCAGTTAGTCAGCAAAATGTTACATATTCATCATACGTCTATACATATTCATCACCTTTCCCCGAAAAGGCGGTCTTTATTAAAATGAGTTCGCAAAGGTGGTTGTTATTAAAATGAGTTCGCTCCCTTTAACTCGTCCCAGTTGCGCACGCGCAGTGCCATCCCTTCAGCGGGGACAGGTCGAGGGGGGGTGGGGGGGGCAGCGACAGCAACGATTGCCTCCGATTTGCAGAGCTGCTGCAAAAGCTCCAGCTAACGCGGCGGTGTGATGTTGTAGTGTTCACCGGCATCGCCTGGAGTATTTTTTACAGTCCATGTTCGCATTTTCCACAGCTAATTTTAACATTAAGGCTTCTTTTGCTTCACGGTTATCAAGCTGCTTATTTAAAGAGTCCCGTAGTCTATCAATAAACTGCATGTATACTTTTTTTTTTCTTTTTTTTTTTTTTTTTTTTTTTTTTTTCCTTCGGCGGCGGGCGGCGGCGGCTGTTCGGTGCGGACAGTGATGGTGACTGGCTGTTCGCTCCGCCTCCCGCGGTGTGATGGTGACTGAGGCCGGCCGTGGGGGGGCTGCTCCCTGCTCCGGGCTCACTGAGCTCCGCTCTCCGCTCCCGATACCGGCCTTAGAGAGCCATGGCAGCCAGGGGAGGGGAGGCTGCTCCGGTCCGCGCCGCGTGGGGAGGGCTAATCCTATTGGATCTCCCTCCTTTAATGCTTCCCGGCGCACTTGTTCCCATCGTGCCCATGGGTTGAACTCTCCGACCCCCTCCGGAATAGGGGCGGAGGTTCGTGCAGGAGCCGAGGGGATCATTGGGTCGGGCTTTGTCGGTGGTGTCTCAGCTTTCTTTAAATCTATCAAATCTCCCTCATCCGATGTCTTTTCTGTCTCTGAGCGCGAATCAGGTGTGAGTACTGTTTGAACGGCAGCACTTTGAACCTTCTTTTCCGCCTGCCACGATCTTAAAGTTTTAGTTACTAAATGCCATGTAGTCAAAATTTCAACGGCAGCTGTATTCCCTCTAGAGACTGCTTCCCATATTGTTTCTCCTGCCTGTTCCCACGTCTTTACATCAAACACAGCAGAGACAGTAGAGGGGGCTCCTTGCTTTTGCAAAAACTTCAGCAACAGTTTGATTTTTCTAAGGGTCATACTTTACTCCCCTTTTTGTCAAAAGGTGCGTTAATAACTTAACTATAGCTTCTTCTTCCGCAGAAATATTAGTTCCCATTATAAATGCCCAGCCGCTCACCTGTTTTTCAGGCGATGTCCCGGGGTGGAAGCTGCAGTCCAGCTGCAAGCTTGATTTGTTCGGCTGGGTTCCCTCCGGACGCTCCGCGTTGCTTTACTGGACGCTCGTTCAGCGTTGCTTCAAGGGACGCTCGTTCAGCGTTGCTTTAAGGGACGCTCGTTCAGCGTTGCTTCTTCGGACGCTCGTGCAGCGTTGATTTACCCCATCACGTCGGGGTCACCATTTGAGGGAATGAAGGCACGGACTCCGGCATAGGTGGAAAGCGGAGACGCTTTAATGCACACTTACAGGGGTTTATAAAGCTTCCTTATCTACTACATGCGCTCTAACACCTGTTTAAACATTTCTAAATTTGTGCACTTAAACATAACAAAGAAATTCTTTAGTGTAACAACAAACTTCTTTCTGGTTCTGACTGCTTCTGGTTACTCTTGTTTACCTTACTGTGTCCCTTCATTGACCTTTGCAGCACTGCTGTTTCAATTCAGCTCTAACCTGTCGTAAAACGGGTCACCTACACTGCCCTTCAGGGGGCCTTTGAGAATCCAAAAGAGAGGGATGACAAGGGCACCTGCAAAGTTCAACAACACAGATGTGACATCCTGCAGTCTAGTTAGAGCAACCCCGTGGAATGGTGCAGGACAAAGCCAGACTGGACAGGCTGCAGCCCCACAGGAACAGATCTGAGTCATCCTGGTGAAGAAGGAGATGAGCCAGAATCAGCAGTGCAGCCTCACAGCAATGAAGGCCACTCACAGAGTGGCTGCAAAAGGGAGAGTACAACCAGCAGGTCAAGGGCAGCGATCATAGGCCCCCCCCTGCCACGCTGGGTTTTCTCAGCATGACATTCAGTGTCTTGTGTCTGCTCTGTTACCACCAGTATAAGAAGGACACTGACAACATGGTCAGTGACTAGAGGAGGCCATCAAGATGGCTAAGGGTCTGGAGTACACAGCATGCAACAAGAGGCTGTTTGGACAGAGCCTCCGGGATCACCCTTAAGTTACAAACAAACACCCACCAGGGTATTTGTTGAGCCTTGAAAAGAGAAAGCAAAGGAGAGGACACTGTGGTTTCCCTCAGGTACTCACAGGGAGGCAGGGAGAAGGTGGAACCTGACTCTTCTCGGACATGCACAGCAAAGGGACAAGAGGCAATGACTGCAAGTTGCAGGAAGGGCATGAGAAAATAAGTGCTCTTACCACAAGCGCTGATCAATAGGAGTGCAAGCTTCCCAGAGAGACTGCAGCACCTCCATCCTGGGAAACGTTCACAGTTCCACTGGACAAGACCTTTGGCAGCCTGATCAAGCCTTGCCTTTGGCCCTCCTTTGAGCAGGACCGATGTCCAGATGACCTCCAGAGGCCACTGCCAACCTGACTTTTCTGCTCTCATTGCTGTGATACACAGGTGCCAGCTCACGGTTCGGCTGGAGTGCAGAATTTGTTACCTACCTTTCCGTGTCACTTTGGCTCTGTGCACTAGAGGATGCAGCAGGAGCAACCCTGTCAGTACCATGGGCTCATGGCTTCACAGGTGTCACCACTGTCATCTCCCAATTGGTCACAGCAGGGGCCAGAGTTGTATTTTCAGCCATAACTGAAAAAGTAAGTGCATGAAATCCCTCTTTTGTTGCTCAGAGTTTAGTGCCCTTCATAGGTGTGATGGGGGGTGTCCTTCACCATCCCCAAAGAGCACAACTTCTTTGCTTGCTCTAGATTTGACGTGGCAAGTTTTAAACAGATGAGCTTTAACTGCTCCCGTTAGATACTGACTTCATTCTGTGCCTCCCTGCTGGAATACTAGTGCATGCAAGGAAGGGGAGCAATACACACACACACGCATGTGCACACACATGCGCGCGCACCCACACACACTTGAAGCAGGAAAATTTCTGCATGTGATGAGAGTAGGTCCGTGTGACAAAAGAACTTTTTTCATGGCAAAGGTAGATTGACTAGAAGTTATCAAGCTGACAATACCTGTGAAGAAGCCAGGGAGATATCTGCCAGTGCTCTGCACTGCTGGTTATGCCAAGTGCCCTAAAGCAGCTGAAGCAGAAAAACCAACAATAAATCCAAAGTGCTGGGGAGTGCAGTCTTCCTGATTTGGGCTTTTTTGTTCTTGTTTTAAAGGTATGAAATTGCCCCAATTGATTTGACAAAGAGGTGGCTGAGGAGAAGCATGTATAGATTTGTGATCCCCTTTTGTTCTTCAGACCTGCCACTCTCAGAGCCTCCTCCTGCCAAGTCTCAACACCAAGAGGAAGGTGTCTGGGAACTCAGTCAGGCCCTTGTTGGCTGCCTCCTGCCCTCAAGGGGCTCCACATATGTGCCCAGAGCTGGCACTCCAAGTCTGCTGAGTTAGGTAGAGAGGTGTGCTCTCTCCTTTCCCCTCAGCTTTGCTCAGTCTCAGCAAAACCCAAGCTTCTCTGAGACACCTCTTGGGCAGTTTGACCTTGGAGACCCAATCTAAGCTTGGGTCAGCATGGATACAGCACTGCCTGCCTGCTGGCCCTGAGGTAGAAAGAGTTGAGTTGTGCTCTCATCTAATGGGGAAGGATGGGGCGGGGGGCAGCAAGAGAAGCCCTGTCTTGGCTTTCATCTCTTTGTGAAGTTCCTGAATTGCACTTTGCAGGGAGGGCAGAGGGAGAGAGGAGCAGAAGGGCCATACTCAACTTCCACCCTTACCCACAGCTTTTTTGGCACTGGGTGCTTGGCAAACAACGTTGGCTAAAGCATGTAATAGGATGCAATAGGATGCAGGCTTTAATGGGACTTGAATTCTTGGCCAGTGGTTATGGGACCAGTGCTCTAACAAGTGGTCTGCACAGACTGAAGCTGAGGAGCAAGCACATGACCAAAATGCAGCCTTTCTTCTCCTCTCCCTCTGCCGTCCCTTCCAGCAACTGATCTACCATCCTGTTGGAGAGGGCAGACACACCTTTTCTCTTTTCCTCTTCTTCCCCATCAGGTAAGAGTGTAACACAGGTCTTTCCAGCTGAAGAACAGCAGGCACACCCCCCAGCTCGGCTGGTCACCCAGCAAAGCCCAGCAGAGTGTCCCCTAGTCACCTCCAGGCTCATAGCCAAGGACTTGGCTCCTTAGGAGGAGGTGCCACAGGGGGAGCTTCAATTTTGCAGCAAGCAAGCAAGGGTGAAGGGAATGGAGAGGGCAGGCACATACCCCTGACTGAACAGGTTTTTCTTGAACAGGTTTGGGGTTTGTGGCTGGGAAGACTTTAGGGCAGGAGGCAGTGGCCACAGCCCTAACAATGCTTTGTGGCCTAAAAAGGCCTTGGGGTTTTTTATGATTGTTTCCATAAGTATTTGCCTCTTCTCCCCTCCCCTCCTCACCTCTCCCCTCTCCTCCCCTCCCCCTGTGATTTTATACACAGAGTCCCTTCTCTGGCCCCAGCCCATGGACACATTCCAATATTTCACACTAGAAAGGACAGAAAGCAAGCTGGGAAAGCTACTGGGACACCAGTTTCTGTGAGTGAAGATAGCTTGTCTGGGAGACATCTTTGCTCTCTGCCCTTCACTTAAGAAAGGGCTGGCTCTTCGAATCCTTCCCCACCACACTTCACCCTGGAGGAGGAGATACTTTGACTGCTTTAACATGGCATTGCTTCATGTCATTTGGGTTTCAGCTAAAATTTCTGCTGGAGTTCCTAAGCTGTCCACACCTTGAGGCAATCATGGTCATGGTTCGCTCTCATGCTTTTCTTTTTTATCCATAGAGAACACGTGGGTGTTTAGTTTAGTCTGAGTGGTTGGTGGGCCCACCTGAGTGGTACACTTCTTGGCTGGTGACTCCACAACAAGCTTCTGGCCTGTGCTGAAATTTCTTCACATGTTTTAACCCCTTTGACACTCTAACCCACACCTCTGGTAAGGCCAGGGTGGTTCTGCTCCTCATGTTCTCCACAGGCCCCTGTGCTGCCACACCACCAGCCCTCCACCCCATCTTCTCCGCAGGTGTCTTGGCAGGATATGAGCCCTCAGCACAGAGCTGAGCCATGCAGCATAGCCCAGGAATACAATATTGCCGTTGCTGGTAAGGGGCCACCAGCCTGGCACTGACTGTGCCAGGCTCAGGCTTGTCAAGCTTGCTTTGCATTAAATTGTCTCGACCTGCCCAGAGCTCGGTTTTCACATGGCTTAGCTGTAACAGCAATTTTTCTAATGACCAGGTGGCTAATTTTCTTTTACTTTTGCTTTGTATGGTACAACACTCTTTTTTGCTAGGGAGTTGTATTATTGCAAGAATACAACTCAGTTGTATTATTGTATTGTTGTTGCTCCTGTAATGTTGTATTGTTATTACAACAATAATAGAGCTATTCTGTGTGGAATGAGACATTCGGGACTTGGGTAATGATACAATGGAGAGGAATACGAGACTGAGACAGCAAAGGCCTTGAGAAAAGGAACACGGCATGCAGTGTGGAGGAGTAACAGGCATAGGATGAGAGTTGGGACACAGGGTGGCCCTGGACATCAGGAGCCTAAAAACATCTCACCATTGGACAGTGAAAGAAATGCAGCCCTGGGGCTGGATAAAACTAGTTTCAAAGAGGTAACAAAGAGAACAAAGAACAAACGACCAACCTATGTAAAATGCACCATGTACTCGCAGATGTAGCGTGAACTTGTGGGCAAGTGAAGAATGAGCAAGGTGTGAACGTATGTTAGCAAACATAAAAAAATGAAACCAAGAGGATCCCAGGAAGAATCCATCATCATCACCATCACAAGTTCACTCCTCCTGGGGAAGGACTGGCAGTGCTGAGGACTTGCCAAACCTTTCCCCACCAGAAGGATACCATCAACCTCAGCAATCAGCGGAGAAGTGGAAGGGTGGGCACAACAGCAGAGCAACAAAGGCACGGGGAAGCGTGTGTTTATCCACACACTGTGTTGAATTATTCAACATTTTTCTGTAGTCCTGTTCTCATTTTTTCCTTTTTCTCCCTGCCTTCCCCCCCCCAATTTGATCTGGACTAACAAGAATGCTTTGATTAGACTTGATTTTAAGTTTACTAAAAATAAATCCTTGGCTTTATGTAGAAGGTGTTTCCTTTTTCCCCATTAGACATTTTTGAACATAATAGCATCACAGTGCCTATTTTCAGTAATCAGTGCTTGCAAAACATGAGTTTGTTGTTCACATAGGACAGCTCCACGGAAGATATACACAGCCTTCTCTTGACGAAAGCAATCCAGAGAACTCTGCCTCCTTTAACTGAGGAATAAACTGTCGTGAACATCAGATGGCACCTGCCTGGCTACAGAAAGTGGATTAGATGAATTTTATCATTTAACAGGTAGTTAGGGCATCAAGAGGTCTGATCAGATTCCATGGGTCCAACAAAAGGCACTTCCAGACACTGACAGTTTTGATAACACTGGCAGAAAAAACATGTACTTCAGTAAGAATGTGGGCATTGAGTCATGGGTCCAATGTATGCCTGAGAGCATTTTCCCCAACTCTATTCATGCAACAAGAGAATGGCCTGGTGCCACCTTGCAATTAAAAGCTCCTGAATGTGCCACTCTATCTCTGACCCAAGAAAAAAACCAGGCATGGCCTTCTGTATCACTGACCTGAACAACCCTCTGCAGCACAATATAAGGGTGTGAGGTCTTTGGGATGAATGTCCTTACACAAAAAAATCAACTTGGTTTGGGATGACTTTCAAGCAAGCACTCAGCAGTCTCTCATCTTTCTCCGATGCTCAGTGGCTTTCCCTCTCACATCCTCTCCACTTCCCAAGTAGGAAGGGTGCCCCCACTTGGAATAGTGAAGCCAAGAAAGTCAAGTCTATAGAGCAATGGCTATGCAATTTGCAGAGAACCATTTGACCTTTCTTCACTTGAAGAAGTCACAAAACACCTTGCATGGCAGGAAAATGGGTGAACCACGGAAGCTGGAGGTAAGAAGAGGCCCACTGTGAAATGGCCTGGGGATCTGAGTCTCCTTCATTCTCTGCCCTTCAGGCGGACAGGCATCCTGCAGGGGCTTGGCTGTGCTTTGAGCTCTTCCATGGCTCTGCAGGGACTTGTTGTTCTCAAGTCAGCCTTGAGGTCAGCCTCAGGCCCTCAATCTGAGTTGCATCAGGAGGGCTTCACATCTGAAATCCTGACTGAGGGGGCATCAAATTCCTGTGGTGGGTTGGCCCCTGCCCACAGCCAAGCACCCACACAGCCACTTACTAACTCCCCTCTTCTGCAGGATAGAGAGAAAAGAGAAGAAAGGCAAGAAGGCTTGTTCATCAAGATAACAGGAGCTTAACAGGTGAAGAAAAAGTTGCACGTGCAAACAAAGCGAAAAAAAAAGAGTAATGTATTCACTACTTCCCATTAGCAAGCAGATGTTTAGCCACTTCCTGGAAAGCAGAGCTTCAGCATGCATAAAGGTTTCTTGGGAAGACAAATGACATAACCACAAACCCCTTCTTCCTCCTTTCCTTGAGCTTTTCTTGCTAAGCATGACATAATATGGTATGGGGTATCCCTTTAGTCAGTTCAGGTCATCTGTCCCGGCTCTGCCTCTTCCCAGTTTCTTGCCCACCCCTAGCCTACACTATTGGCGGAGGAAAGGGGTGGGAGGAAGCAGAGTGGGGGAAAAGAGAAAGCCTTCATGCTGTGTAAGCACTGTTCACCAATAGCCTAAAGGATGCGGTTTTTAGTCATGAATCCAAAACACAGCACCATACAGGCTGCAATGGTGAAAATTAATTCCAGTCAGACTCAGTACCATTCCCCATGAAGGGGAGGATGTGAACAGCACATTCTCATGGCCTGAAGGTACTGAAACTTTCTGTCACAATCTGACATGACGTCTCAAATGACCGTTGCTTTGAGGAGATGTGGTGGTTTAAACCCAGCCAGCAACTAAGTACCACACAGCCGCTCACGCACTCTCTGCCCCCTGCAGTGGGATGGGGAGGAGTATCGGAAAGAAAGGAAAACTCGTGGGTTGAGAGAAAGACAGTTTACTAGGACAGCAAAGGAAAAGACAATAATATTATCTATTAATAATGATGATAATAAAATATAATGATAACAGAATATACAAAATGAACAATGCACAACTCACTGCCCGACAACCCAATGACTGATACAGCCCATCTCGAGCAGCAATCATGGAGAGAAACTGAGAACGATCTCAGAATGATCTCGAGCAGCAATCTCGGGTCAGCGATTTGCCCAGCAGCGATCTCGGAACTCCAAGTTCCTGAGAGAGACAGAGAGAGAGAGGGAGCAAGGGGGAGCCTGGCCCACTGGCCGACCCCCACTTATATACTAGGCGTGATGTCTATGGTATGGAACACTTCCTTTGGCCAGTTTGAGTCAACTGTACTGGCTATACCCCTCCCAGCTTTTTGCACCTGCACATTAGCAAAACCTGGGAAGCTGAAAAAAATCCTTCATCTCTTAGCAACAACTAATAACATCAGTGTATTATCAACATTTTTCATATACTAAATCCAACACACAGTAGCTACTGGGAAGAAAATTATCTCCATCCTGGCTGAAACCAGGACACTCTGCTTTCAGCAGATGGTTGGACCAGATGACCTCCAGAGGTCCCTTCCAACCTCAGCCGTTCTGTGATTACCCAGTTCCCCACCACTTCTTCTTTGCTGCTCCCCACTGGCACCAGCCAGCTGCTCAGTTAGTCACCAGTGTCTCTATTGCTACCTTTTGAGGTCTGAGGGAAGGGTCTATAGCTTTGAAAAGTCCTCTTCGCTTTATACTTGTCCCAAATGTGTCCCAGCACTTACTATTCTTAAAGTCTTCCTCTGAAATCAGGGCCAGCCTTCAATTAAATTCTAAAATAAAATAAACACTATCCCTTAGCAAGGACTTAAGTCCTAAGCTAAGCAGAGTCATTATTTGAACAAAGTAGGGCTGTAATTTCCAAATGTCCTCTATTTTCAGCAACTAGGGGTCAGAGAGATTAAGATGAGAAAGCCCTGTTCATTAACTCAGCTCATCCACTCCCACAGCCTTTCCATTACTGCTCTGAAGTGATTTAATCTCCTTAGGGGCATTTCCTTTGTAAACAAGTCCTTTTAATGACTCAGTTTGAAGCCACTCAGACAGCTCCCATTCTTTTTCAGATGATATACTAACTAGGTTTGTGTTTTATGACACAATTATGCAATGACACAGAAACCTGGACTCCAGCGTCACTTCTCTGTTGAGTGACCTTGGGCAAGTTCACCTCTTTGTTTTTCCTCCAAAGTTAAAGTCAGCTGGGATACGATCCAACAGTCATCCCATGGGCCAAGTCTCAGTACTGAGATGCTTCCATCCATATTCATGCTTTTTCCTGTAGGAAAAGGGGAGTGGTTGCCTCAGTGTGGTTGAGTGAGTTCCTGCAATAGAGGAATATGGCCAGTGGAGGAATCCCAAAATTCAACTCTCACCCAGACAAGTTGTGTTTGCAGCACCAGCTCTATACCGTTAGCTGTCTGGGTAAAGGCTGTTCCCTGAGATGTGTTTTACAGTGCAGTGCAGCTGCAGCTCATGTGAAGTCTACTCAAAATCTGAAATCCTGATCAGGTACAATTTCTGGAACAATCAGATTCCCCTAAAGCTGGGTTTGTAGCTGTTCAGTATATACTAATAGAGACCGAACACAACTGTCACTCTTGAAGACTTCTACTAGCTGTTTCTAGGCCCTGAAAAAAAGAAGAACTGATAGTGGAAGTTACTGTTTGAAGTACATTAAAGGTCCTATAGGGCTTCAGCAGGATAAATGTCAGTCTATGAACCATATTCTGAAACTCGGTGGGCAAAACTATGTCTGCTCAGCCCTGCAGTGAGGCAATGACCAAATGTTTGCATCAGGATGAGCAGAAGAATAATATATAAGTTTGTTGAGGCTGAGTTTTGTTAAAGGTGTTGTGAAGTTAAGTAGATTCTTTGTGTAAATCATGGGAAGGGCTGAGGATTTTCCGGAGTTTGGCTGTTATTGATAAACATCCCTTCAATTTTTAAGGGAAAAAAAAATATTTTGCCTGCCAGAGTGTTTTAAACATCAGTTTTTCAGTTCTCAGTTAAAACCTCCAAAGCTATGCTTTCCTGTGAAGTGCTGAGAAAAGATTAGTAGGGAGCTGGATAGTTGGCACCTGCAAAAATCTGTTCCCTAGTCTGTTCCAGTGAGTGCTTAACAGGGGGTAATATCTACATTGGCCTTCAGAGTCATCTATTTGAAGTGACCCTTCAGCACACAAATTAATTTTTAATGAGGCTAAGGTCTCTAAAATGTACAGAACAGAACAGTATTCATGGCAGGTTAAGTCTTTATGGTACTCCCCTAATGCAGATTCTGCCCTTTTCTGGCTTTGCACTTCAGGGACTCAGAACAAAGAAGGTCATTTTTCTATTTAGGTTAGGTGTCCCAAACTCTGCAAAAACAATCTGTGCTCAAATAGGTATTTCTGCACTGCTACCATTTGGGAAAAAAAAAAAAGTTTTAAAAGTGTGAGGGGAAAAAAAAGGGTTTTTCTACTTTTTAAGAGAATAGATAGATTCATGAAAGAGAAAGACAGATTTCTGCCACTTGCCCAAATTGAAAACTGATGCATTTCACCTTTGAAAACAGCAACAAATCCTGTCACGTGCAAAGAAGAGGCCAATCCTGTGAGCTGTACTCAGAGGTCCTGCAGTCAGTCCCAGCCCTACAGGATGACCATATGGTATTGCCGGGGCAGACTTTGGGCTTTGCACAGTGCTGCAAGGAACAGGCAATGCTGTCTGCAAAAATGGAAAGCCAAAACAAAATGCCAGCTTCAGAAGAACATGCATGTGGGGACAATAAGGAAAAGACGTGGAAGGAATCCCCCCAAAAAACTGGCCAATTGGTCTGTGAACCATAAACTGGATTTCAAGGTTAGTGTCACATTGACTGGGGGGGGGGATGTTGCCCTTCCCCATGGTTGTGGGGCATCTTACAGCTACCTGTAACATCATTATGGGTGCAGGCTGGTGCTATTTATATTTCCTTGTCCTGAAGTTGATGACCTTACAGAACATTTCAGAAAGCTCTGGCTGAGTGACAGAGTGAAGTCAGGAATGTGCTGGGACTTTTCTGCCTTACTATTTGGGCTGGCAGCAGCTCAATAAAGAAGACAGGCACAGAAGTGACAGTGGCGTTCAAGGAAAAAAGGGAAGAGTGTAGAGGACTGATAATGGGTGTGGCTTATCTTGACGAGGACTGATAATGGGTGTGGCTTATCTCGACGAGGACCGATAATGGACGTGGTTTGTCTCGACATTGCCATCCCGGCTACGCCCCCCTCCCTTGCCCCCGGCGGCCAGAGGCGCGAAAAGAGAAGAAAACGGCGCGAAACAGGAGGCGGCTTTAAGGGGACAGCGCGCCTGGCAGGAGTGGCACGTACGCGGTCGCGGTCTGCGCATGCGCCGGAGGGGGAGCCCCTATAAAAGGAAGCACGTGGGCGCTCTGGTGCGCGGTTTTTCTTTCCCCTCCCTGCCTCCTGCCGTCCGTGTGCCTCTCCCGGACCACGGCCCTGACGAAGCTTACGGCGATTAAGGACCTCAGACGGAGTCAGGAGAACATCGTTGGACTCGGAGTGGTGGTAGCTATTTTCCCTCCCTTTCTCCAACTCTCTCTCTCTAACTTTTCCCCTCTATCCCTCTCCTCTTCCCCGCTTTTCTCCCCTGTTTGTTACAAATAAAATCAAAAGGTTGTACGATATCTGACCGGTTTTGGTGTCTTAATCTCGTCCCTGGGATCGTAACGAAACCTCCCCGATATTGGATCGGGACATTTAATTGGTGTCATGGACAGGATCCCTTGAGATGAGAGTGTCGTGCAACCTTGCGGCGTGCAGAGTGATTGTGTGTGAATGAGACGTACGAATAAGTACGAAGCGAGTGCGGAGTTCTGACCCGCGGTTCTGCTCTCCCGCGAGGGAAGCAGCCGGAGATGAACGAAGCATAAGGAAGGAGTGAATGTTGAGACCTTTGTGTTAAAATTTGTATACTAGTTTGTGGTTTGGCCTCCTGAGGGCGTATAGGGGAGACTTGGATTTTACGGTGTGACCCCCTCAGGACGAATATCCCCTTTGTAGGCCATTTTTATTTTTTGTAGTAGGCTACGGTTTGGCCTCCTGGGAGTGTATAGGGGAAATCTGGATTCTTTAAGGTTTGGCCCTCCCGGGACGAACTCCCCTTTGTAGGACATGGCCGCCCAGAAGGCAGGCGATTTTTGTGAAGAAACAGAGAAACTATATGATTTCTTGGAAACATACCGCTCTCACCCCTCGCCCCCAGGACGAGATTGGGCACGGGACCATTGGTTCCAACTGCAAAGTGTTATAGACCGAATGGTGGTCTTGCATAAAGAAGCTAGGGTTAAGAAGGGAAAAGGAAAAGCTATTGTTTGTGCTGTGCTAGGAGCGTGCTTGGCGGCTGCGGTGGAGGACAGGAAGCGGGCGCCTTCTCAGGCGGAGGCTGTGGTCGCCTCGCTGCAAGCGGCGATAATGCCGCTGCAAGAACAATTACAGGAGACCAGGCGGGCGCTGGAGGAAGAGAAGCGCCAAAATCTAATGTTGAAAGAGGAGCTGAGAATTCAGCTTCTAAAGGAAGCAGACACCCTTGCTGAGACGGAGGTGTCGCTGGAGGGAAAAGGGGTACGCCAAATTTACCCTCAGAGGGATTTAAAAAGGCTAAAAGAAGCCGCAGATAACCCCCCCCATATGTGCCCACTGGTCAAAACAGAATATATATATGAGGATAACAGCGATGACCGCCCCCAAGTTGTCACGAAAGAAATTCCCTTTACTGCCACCGAATTGGCTAAACTGCGAAAAGACTTTGCTAGGACGGCAAGAGAGTCCAAAACCGAATATGTGTGGAGGGTATCTCTGTCGGGAGGGGACGGGATCATGCTATCGGAAAAGGAGGCAGAGGGATATTGGGGCCCTGGTGTCTTCCTTACAACGGGCGATCGCCGAGCCCCATGGTCTCTGACCCAGAGGGCTGCATATTGGGCAGGGGGGTTGAACCCATTAGAAAGAGGGGATCCCCTAGCTATAACGGGCTCAGTTGATCAGTTGCTGGAAAGTGTGCAGAAGGCGGCTTGCCTACAAATGATGTATGATCGGGAGCTCAAGCCAAGCCTTAGCTCCCCGATGCTGCTGCCAGTAGACCCTGAGCGAATGACTCCCTTAATACGGGGACTCCCCGACTCCCTGAAACCCATCGGAATCCAATTGCAGGGGAGGATTCAAAATGTGCCTCGTGAAGAACGAATTGCGGCTGCCCTAGAGGGGATGGTAACTCCTGAGCAGCGGCGGTGGGGGAAAAAGGTGTGGACCTGGGGAGAGATAGCCCAGGAATTAATAAACTATGGGAGAAAATATGGGCCTGTAGGTCAGACTTATCAAAGAGAAGAAGCTAGGGCCGTGTGGGCGGTGAAGCCGGCAAATAAATCGCTGGTGTTTTCTGGGAGAAGCCCTGAGTTAACCAAAAAGGAAAGACCCCTGACCCGACAGGGGCTGTGGCAAGAGGGGTTGCAAAAGGGAGTGCCCCGAGACTTAATGGATGGGCTCCCGACGAAAAAGCTAGAGCTCCTGGTACAGAGGTGGTCCGGGCAGGGACCCCCGCCCCGACCGAACTCGCCTTCCATGCCAGCGTTAAACGTGGGGGAAGGGTTCAAGGAGAACAAGAGGGTGGTGGGAAACTAGATCCTCCGCCCCCTCAGGGTGAGGGAGGAGGCGGGGGGTGGATGCATATTAGACAACTCGCCTGCAATAATAAGGAAGACTTATTAATTACCATTGCAGTGGGGCCGAAGAAAAAGCCTGTAACCTTTTTAATTGATACAGGGGCCCAAATTACAGTGCTAAAACAAAGTGAGGCGGAACAGTGTGGTATTTTGATCCCGTCTGAGCACCTAGTGGTCCTAAATGCCCTGGGGAAAACCCAAACCGTGCCTATAACCCCGGTAACATTATGGTTGCCAGGAGAAGAGAGCCCTGTGGACACCATGGCGGCAGTGGGGCCCTTCCAAATGAACCTCCTAGGTATAGACATCCTGAAGGGGAAGCAATGGCGGGATACCCAGGGAAATTCGTGGTCATTCGGTGTCCCCCAGGTTAGCCGGCTAACTGGAGATTTTGGTGCGGCAGTGTGCCAGCTGCAAGCGGCGCCTCCTCTCCCCGCTTCCCGACTAACAAATGTAAAACCTTATCCGTTACTCTTGGGAGTGAGGGAGGGCATCACGCCCGAATTGAAGGACCTAAAAACCCAGGGAGTCATAATCCCGGTGCAATCCCCTTTCAGTTCCCCTGTATGGCCAGTCCGAGAGCCACGTGAAAGGTGGAGACTAGCTGTGGATTGTCAGAGGCTAAGTAGCAATACAGGCCTGCTGCTAGCTTCAAGGGAGGCTGAACGAACCATTCAAAAGCAACCTATAGTTCTCCGAGGCACATTTAAAGTAACCAAGGCAGTTCTAGCAGGAACCCCACCCCCTGACGGGGTGGCTCGGAGAGCTTCTGTGCGAGGGTGGTGCGCCCAGACAGAGCACTATTGTGACATTTCCTCCAGGTCCGAAGGAACCACCAAAATATTAAACATACAAGACAAAGTAGACTTAAACAAAGGAACCCGCCAACTTCCCCCTGTAATAATACAGGTAGCTCCCCCATTTTCAGAGCAAGTGCTTGGTGCATGGTTCACAGATGCCTCGTCAAAGCAGGAAGGGAAAGGTTTAAATATACACGGAGAGCAAAAGGTGCTAGTGGGAAAGTCCACAGAATCCACACTAAATGGATTATTCCCTCCTTCTGACCCGAGGAGCGAGTTTGTTTCTGTTTTGTTTCAGGGACGAAGACCTGACCAAAAAACGCACATGTTGTTATTGATCATCCTACTTCAGGAATGCATCCATGAAGGTGATGAAAAACCACTCCCTTTACCTTCCCTCAACCGGTACAACCCCTTCGAGAACAACGAGTTTGTGTTGTTGGTGAAAGCAGTAAGCCAAACCTTCAATTTAAGCCATTGCTGGGTTTGCAGAGGACCTCTGGGGTTATCAAGTTGGCCACGGACATCCACACCCCTCGCCCCAGACCCGATCGTAAGCAACTGTAGTGAAACCGCAAACAACACATGGGACGACAGTGAGACATGGCCAATTCATTTTCCAAGTATGGGGGAATATGGTCTAAACCGCACTCAGGAGGGAGGGATCAAAGTGGGGAAAAGTAAATGTCGGTGGACACTCACTCGTAAGGTAATCAATAAACACAGGGATATTTACGCATGGATGTGGCTTGATGAAACCGGGTGCAATTGGGGATTTGAGGGGTATTGGTCAAACAAAAATGAAACCTTAAGTATCCCACGATCCGATCATCACCCTTACAAACAGACTTGCAAATGGAAAGGCAGCTCTGGCGCTTGGTATTGCACGGGCCGTATAAATAATTACCCAACCTCATTTTTTAGCCCCCTAGGCGACCGAGGCACAACTTACTTTCAATTTCCAAAAAGAGCCAATGGACCCTTTGCTCAGGGCGTCAGAGCTAAAAAGGGGCATTATTGGATCTGCAGACATACTGCATACAAATTTTTACCCGCGGGGTGGACAGGAATTTGTTATATAGGAATTATCAGACCTCTGTTTTTCTTTTTACCAGAGATAGGTGGACCTTGGTTAGGAATAAAACTATACAATGACCTCGGGGACAGAAGTATTGCCTGTAAGACGCGATCCATTAAGGTAAATTTGGGTGGGACACAAAAATGGGGGGACAATGAATGCCCCCCTGAACGAATAATCCAATATTACGGACCTGCAACTTGGAATCCCAATGAGCCGTTATCAGGGGCAAGTGAACCAATTTATAATTTAAATCGGATAATCAGGTTACAAGCAGCCCTAGAAATTATCACTAACAAAACTGCTGATGCAATAGACCTCTTGACCCGGCAGTCCCAACAGATGCGCATGGCAATCCTTCAACACCGTATGGTTTTAGATTATTTGTTAGCTGAGGAGGGAGGTGTGTGTGGAAAACTGAACATCTCCAACTGTTGTCTGGAAATAGATGACGTGGGCGAAGTGGTTCTCCAGCTAACCCAAGACATCAGAAGAATAGCCCACGTCCCCGTCCAAACCTGGAACAGTTGGAGCGGCGACTTGTGGTCTTGGTTACCAGGGGCGCCGTGGGTAAAACAGTTGTTATTGTACTTAATGTTCATGGTTGCTGCTTTAATGTTTTTACCTTGTGTGATCCCTTGCTTTGTTCAATTAATCCGACATGTTGTATCTAATATGCGCTTTATTCCTACTACCTCATCTGACGGCATAAAAGAGATCCGTGCCATTCACCAGCCACAGCCAACAGCAGTGGCTATTATTTGAACCCTCTCATACTCACCAGTTGTTCTATGTTTGAAACCCTCTTGTTAACTTAATTTTCCAAGTTTGTTCTGTAAAGTTAAAAGTTGTTAAAGTTGTTCGAGAACGAGCTTGCATTGAGTAACATCTTTGTTTAACCCCCGTTAAAACACTTTTCTACCCGAACCCATATTGTTCCCCTTTCTTTCCCCTTCCCACAATTTCCCTCTACCCCTGTCCCCAATTTTCTCTCCTCTCTGCGTTTTCCTTCTTTCTCTTTCTCTGTCTCTCTCTCCTGCCACCACGCTGCAATGTCGAGCCACGGGGTGGTGTAGAGGACTGATAATGGGTGTGGCTTATCTTGACGAGGACTGATAATGGGTGTGGCTTATCTCGACGAGGACCGATAATGGACGTGGTTTGTCTCGACATTGCCATCCCGGCTACGCCCCCCTCCCTTGCCCCCGGCGGCCAGAGGCGCGAAAAGAGAAGAAAACGGCGCGAAACAGGAGGCGGCTTTAAGGGGACAGCGCGCCTGGCAGGAGTGGCACGTACGCGGTCGCGGTCTGCGCATGCGCAGGAGGGGGAGCCCCTATAAAAGGAAGCACGTGGGCGCTCTGGTGCGCGGTTTTTCTTTCCCCTCCCTGCCTCCTGCCGTCCGTGTGCCTCTCCCGGACCACGGCCCTGACGAAGCTTACGGCGATTAAGGACCTCAGACGGAGTCAGGAGAACATCGTTGGACTCGGAGTGGTGGTAGCTATTTTCCCTCCCTTTCTCCAACTCTCTCTCTCTAACTTTTCCCCTCTATCCCTCTCCTCTTCCCCGCTTTTCTCTCCTGTTTGTTACAAATAAAATCAAAAGGTTGTACGATATCTGACCGGTTTTGGTGTCTTAATCTCGTCCCTGGGATCGTAACGAAACCTCCCCGATATTGGATCGGGACAAAGAGGTCTGGAAAAGTCTAACTAGCAACCAGCTCCCCTCATATGCTGTCAGTAAATTTTCTGTGTAACTGAGTTAAATTTATTTTCTAGTGTTTCATTTTGTACAAAAGTAGCAGCGTGTCAGTAGACATGTCTATGCCACCACTTCTGTTAAATGAAACCTACAGTGCTCCTGTGGAGATGGGGAAGCTTTGGGGGTATAAATCCCCTTTTTGAAGCTACCACAAGGCAAATTGCTAACCTGAACAGAAGCCAAGTGGCAATCTGGCTTGCAATCAGGATGCTTACAGTTTATACAAGGCTGCAAGAAAGCACTTTGAAAGAAACAAGGTGTTTGTGGCAGAGGTGGATGCACAACGGCAGGTGGACTTGGTGGATATGCAACAGTTTTCCAAACACAATCATGGTGTTAAGTACTTACTTACTACTAACAGTGCTAGACTTATTATACAAGCATGCATGGGCCATTGGTCTAAAAGGCAAAACTAGTTCTGAAATTGTTGGGGCTTTTAAAGCAATTTTTAGCAGACTGACCATGGAAAAGAATTTTTGAACCAGCCTTTTAAAGAAGCTATTAAAGCAGTGTAATGTTCACTGTTTTGTTACTAATAGTGAAGTAAAAGCCTCTGTCACTGAGCATTTCAACAGGATGCTCAAAACCAAGATATTGAGATACTTTACAGCACACAACAATTTTCACTACATTGATGTGTTGTCAGAGCTATAATGAGAGCTTCCACAGAGCTGCCAGAGCCAGGCCTGCAGATGTAAACACTTTGAACACCAGAAGGGGTTGGAAAACTGCATCTGGAGGTGTGTTTAAAATTAAAGAATCTGCTTTTGACACCTTGCCCCTGACACCCCGTCCCTTGACCAACATGAGCAGCATATGCAGGATGCTGCCCACATTATCCATGTAAGGTAAGATTCTCTCAAATCACACTGCCATTAATGGAGCCAAGGGGCGGCACAATGCTTATCCACATTCAAAAGGCATTTGCATGATTGGCTGTTGCTGCCAGATGACCCAGACACTAAGTGTCCCTGGCAGTCTGACGGAGCCATGGCATCACCTATCATAGAATCATAGAATCGTTTAGGTTGGAAGAGACCTTTAAGATCATTGAGTCCAACTGTTAACCTATCACTGCCAAGTCCACCACTAAACCATGTGCCTAAGCTCTGCATCTACACGTCTTTTAAATACCTCCAGGGATGGGGACTTCACCACTTCCCTGGGCAGACTGTTCCAGTGCTTGACAACCCTTTCAGTGAAGAAATGTTTCCTAATATCCAATCTAAACCTCCTCTGGTGCAACTTGAGGCTGTTTCCTCTTGTCCTGTTGCTTGTTACTTGGGAGAAGAAACCGACCCCCACCTCACTACAACCTCCTTTCAGGTAGTTGTAGAGAGTGATAAGGTCTCCCCAGAGCCTCCTTTTCTCCAGACTAAACAACCCAAGTTTCCTCAGCCGCTTCTCATAGGACTTGTACTCTAGACCCTTCACCAGCTTTGTTGCCCTTCTTTGGACACATTCCAGCACCTCTATGTCTTTCCTGTAGTGAGGGGCCCAAAACTGAACCCAGCACTCGAGGTGTGGCCTCACCAGTGCTGAGTACAAGGGGACAATCACTTCCCTAGTCCTGCTGGCCACACTATTTCTGATACAGGCCAGGATGCCATCGGCCTTCTTGGCCACCTGGGCACACTGCTGGCTCATATTCAGCCAGTTGTCAACCAACACCCCCAGGTCCTTTTCTGCTGGGCAGCTTTCCAGTCACTCCTCCCCAAGCCCGTAGCATTGCCTGGGGTTGTTGTGACCCAAGTGCAGGACCCGGCACTTAGTCTTGTTGAACTTCATACAATTGGCCTCGGCCCATCAATCCAGCCTGTCCAAATCCCTCTGTAGTGCCTTCCTACGCTCAAGGAGATCAACACTCCCACCCAGCTTGGTGTTGTCTGCAAACTTACTGAGGGCACACTCAATCCCCTCATCCAGATCATCAGTAAAGATATTAAACAGAACTGGCCCCAATACTGAGCCCTGGGGAACACCACTTGTGACCAGCCGCCAACTGGATTTAACTCCATTTACCACAACTCTTTGGGCCCGGCCATCCAGCAGTTTTTTTACCCAGTGAAGAGTACACCCATCCAAGCCATGAGCAGCCAGTTTCTCCAGGAGAATGCTGTGGGAAAGGGTGTCAAAGGCTTTACTAAAGTCCAGGTAAACAACATTCACAGCTTTTCCCTCATCTGCTAAGCAGGTCACCTTGTCATAGAAGGAGATCAGGTTGGTCAAGCAGGAACTGCCTTTCATAAACCCATGATGACTGGGCCTGATCACCTGGTTGTCCTGTACATGCCATGTGATGGCACTCAAGATGACCTGTTCCATAACATTCGCTGGCACCGAGGTTGGACTGAGAGGCTTGTAGTTCCCTGGATCCTCCTTCCAGTCCTTCTTGTAGATGGGCTTCATATTTGCTAACCTCCAGTCCATTGGGAGCTCCCCAATTAGCCAGGACTGCTGATAATTGATGGAAAGTGGCTTGGTGAGCACTTCCACCAGCTCCCTCAGTACCCTTGGGTGGATCCCATCTGGCCCCATAAACTTGTGTGTGTCTAAGTGGTGTAGCAGGTCGCTAACCATTTCCCCTTGGATTATGGGGAATAATCCCCCCATCCCTGTCTTCCATCTCAGGGGGCTGGGTACCCCAAGAACAACTGGTCTTACTATTAAAGACTAAGGCAAAGAAGGCATTAAGTACCTCAGCCTTTTCCTCATTCTTTGTCACTATGCTTCCCCCCACATCCAGTAAAGGAGGGAGATTCTCCTTAGCCCTCCTTTTGTTGCTAGTGTATTTATAGAAACACTTTTACTGTCTTTTACAGCATTAGCCTGATTAAGTTCTAGCTGGGCTTTGGCCCTTCTGATTTTCTCCCTGCATAACCTCACAACATCCTTGTAGTCCTCCTGAGTTGCCTGCCCCTTCTTCTAAAGGTCATAAACTCTCTTTTTTTCCCTGAGTTCCAGCCAAAGCTCTCTGTTCAGCCAGGCCAGTCTTCTTCCCTGCTGGCTTGTCTTCTGGCACATGGGGACAACCTGCTCCTGCACCTTTAAGATTTCCTTCTTGAAGAATGACCAACCTTCCTGGATTCTTTGCCCTTCAGGGCTGCCTCCCAAGGCACTCTGTCAGCCAGGCCCCTAAACAGGTGAAAGTCTGCCCTCTGGAAGTCCAAGGTGGCAGTTCTGCTAACCCCCCTCCTTACATCTCCGAGAATCAAAAACTCTATTATTTCATGATCGCTACGCCCGAGATGGCCTCCAACCATCACATTACCCACAAGTCTTTCTCTGTTCAGAAACAACAGGTCCAGCAGGGCCCCTTCCCTGGTTGGCTCACTCACCAGCTGTGTCAGGAAGTTCTCTTCCACACACTCCAGGAACCTCCTAGACTATTTCCTCTCTGCTGTATTGTATTTCCAGCAGACATCTGGTAAGTTCAAGTGCCCCATGAGAACAAGGGCTAGTGATAGTGAGTGAACTAATATTTTGTCTGCCTCTTCATCTTGATTGGGTGGTTTATAACAGACTCCTACCACGAGATCTGCCTTGTTGGCCCTTACCCTGATTCTTACCCATAAACATTTGACCTTTTCATCACCATCGTCAAGCTCTAGACAGTCTAAACACGCCCTAACATACAGGGCTACCCCACCACCTCTCCTTCTGTTGTGGTTTAACCCCAGATGGTAACCAAACACCACACAGCTGCTCACTCACTCCCCTCCTCCCCCGTGGGGTGGGGAGGAGAATCGGAGAGAAAGGAAAACTCATGGGTTGAAATAAAAGCAGTTCACCAGGACAGCAAGGAAAAACATAAAAATATATTAATGATGATAATAAAATATATAGGGATAAAGGAATATATAGAAAAACAGATGTACAATTTCTCACCACCCGATGACTAATACAGCCCATCCTGAGCAGCAGTCAGGGAGCAGGGATATTCCTCCCCAGCTATCCCAGAACAGCAAGTTCCAGAGAAAGCAGGTGAGGGAACAAACAGCCAAACGAAAGAAAAGGCCCGAACGAATGAAAAAAAGGAAAAGAAGGGAACAAAAAGCAACCAGAAGGGAAGCTTAAGGGAAGTGGCCTACCAGCCAACCCTCACTTATACTGGGCATGACATCTATCGTATGGAATACTCTCTTTGGCCAGTTTGGGTCAACTGTACTGGCTATACCCCTCCCAAGTTTTTGCACTTGCACATTAGCAAAACCTGGGAAACTGCAAAATGTCCTTGATCGTTTAGCAGCAACCAACAACATCAGTGTGCTATCACCATTCTTCACACACTAAATCCAAAACACGGTAGCTGCTGGAGACAAAACTAGCTACGTCCTGGCTGAAACCAGGGCAGTATCCACCCCTTATTCTATACCATTTATGTGATGCTCAGGTCTCTCACTTTCCAATTAATCACTGCCACTTTTTCTATATTTCATATATACACACAGATATCATTCCCTTAGTCTATGGACCATGCCTCTAAAATGTCTATTGAGTTCACTTACTCCATGACCCTGGGTTCCATCTGTCTTAATAGTCTTTCAGGGCAGGAGAGACGGTGTGCAGTGTTGGGATTGTTGCATGCTGCATCTGGAGCTTATAGCTGGTGTGTCTGGCACAGCTGGTGTATCTTGTCCACAGTCGGCAGGTCGAAGATGTCAGTCTTCGTCAGTCGAAGTGCACCAGTTGTTGAAGTCAGTTCTGATTCCATCACTGCTGCACTTACCTCGGTTTCATCAGAGTTCGCTCTTCATTGATTCAGGTGATTCTTACTGTAATACCTTTGATATAGAACACAACTCTAGAAATTATTATATACAGTATATTATATTATTATATACAATATATATTATATAAATTATTATACACAGTATATTATAACGTCATGCAGTTCAAACTATTGACTATTTTCACCTAAAATCAAATCCCCTCGAGGTACACATTGGACTTCCCCAGCCTTTTGCATCATCCACCAAGTGCACCCAGGTCTTCGAGCGAAAGCAACCCCATGAGTGGATTTGTCTTTGCGTGAGGCAGGAATAACCCAGACTGTCTTCCCCAGCATGTATTTTACGTGGACCACAGGAACTTTATCTCATTCTACAGTACGTAAAGGTTTTGACTGGGCAGGGCCAGCTCGATTGGTAGATCCTCTAGTGTTGAATAACCACATGGCTTTTGCTAAACGTTTATCCCAATTTTTGAAGGGTCCACCACCCACTGCTCTCAGTGTAGTTTTTAGAAGTCCATTGTACTGTTCAATTTTCCCAGAGGCTGGTGCATGATAGGGGATGTGATACACCCACTCAATGCCATGCTCTTTGGCCCAGGTGTCTATGAGGTTGCTTCAGAAATGAGTCCCATTGTCTGACTCAATCCTTTCTGGGGTGCCATGTCACCATAAGACTTACTTTTCAAGGCCCAGGATAGTGTTCTGGGCAGTGGCGTGGGACACGGGATATGTTTCCAGCCATCCCGTGGTTGCTTCCACCATTGTAAGCACATGGCACTTGCCTTGGCGGGTTTGTGGGAGAGTGATATAATCAATCTGCCAGGCCTCCCCATATTTGTATTTCAGCCATCATCCTCCATACCAGAGAGGCTTTGACCACTTGGATTACTTGATTGCAGTGCATGCTTCACATTCATGGATAACCGGCGCAATAGTGTCCGTTGTCAAGTCCACCCCTCGGTCACGAGCCCATCTATATGTTGCATCTCTTCCTTGGTGGCCTGAGGTGTTATGGGCCCAGAAAGCTATAAATAATTCACCCTTACGTTGCCAGTCCAGATCCACCTGTGCCACTTCAATCCTAGCAGCCTGATCCACCTGCAGGTTGTTTTGATGTTCCTCAGTGGCCCCACTCATCTACGTGGCATACTTTTAGAACCAGCTTCTCTAGCCGGGCAGCAATCTCACCACAATTTGGCAGCCCAGATGGGTTTGCCTCTGCGCTGCCAGTTGCTCTGCTTCCACTGCTGTAACCACCCCCACAGGGCATTTGCCACCATCCAGGAGTCGGTATAGGGATAGAGCACTGGCCACTTCTCTTGCTCAGCAATATCGAAAGCCAGCTGGATGGCTTTCACCTCTGCAAACTGACTTGATTCACCTTGTCCTTCGGTGGCTTCTGCGACTCGTCATGTAGGACGCCACACAGCAGCTTTCCACCTTCGATGCTTTCCCACAATATGACAGGACCCATCAGTGAACAGGGCAGATTCCTTCTCCTTTTCTGGTAGTTCATTATATGGTGGGGCCTCTTCAGCACGTGACACCTCTTCCTCTGGTGACATTCCAAAATCTTTGCCTTCTGGCCAGTCCATGATCACTTCCAAGATTCCTGGGTGACTGGGGTTTCCTATTCGAGCTCGTTGTGTGATCAGTGTGACCCACTTACTCCATGGGGCAACAGTTGTGTGGGGATGCTCCCTTTGAACATCCAGCCCAGCACCGGCAGTCGGGGTGCCAGGAGGAGCTGTGCTTCAGTACCAACCACCTCTGAAGCAGCTCGAACCCCTTCATATTCTGCCAAGATCTCTTTTTCAGTTGGAGCATAGTGGGCCTTGGATCCTCTGTATCCCCAGCTCCAAAACCCCAGGGGTCGACCTCGAGTCTCCCGTGGTGCTTTCTGCCAGAGGCTCCAGGTAGGGCCATTGTCCCCGGCTGTGGTGTAGAGCACATTTTTAACATCTTGTCCTGCCCTGACTGGCCCAAGGGCTACTGCATGAACTATCTCCTGTTTAATTTGTTCAAAGGCTTGTCGTTGTTCAGGGCCCCATTTAAAATTGTTCTTCTTTCAGGTCACTTGATAAAGAGGGCTTACAATAGAACTATAATTTGGAATATGCATTCTCCAGAAACCCCTAAGACATAAGAAAGCTTGGGTTTCCTTTTTGTTAGTTGGTGGAGACATAGCTGTTATCTTATTGATCACATCCATTGGGATCTGTCAATGTCCATCTTGCCATTTTACTGCTAGGAACTGGATCTACTGTACAGGTCCTTTGACCTTACTTCGTTTTATGGCAAAACTGGCTCTCAGAAGGATTTGGATTATTTTCTCTCCTTTCTTAAAAATTTCTGCTGCTGTGTTGCCCCACTGTCCTGGATGCAGCTAGGATAGGGTTAATTTTCGCCAGAAGCTGGCCAGGGTCTATTCTATACCATGTGACCGTCATGCTCACTATATAGAGGGCGTGGACTGGACTGGCGTGGGGGGGATCACTGCTCAGGAGCGGGAGCAGGCTGGGCGTTGGGCTCCGGGTGGGGAGCGACCTGTACGGGAAGCACCGCTAAGTACACGCTGTTGTTGTTATTGTTGGGGTTTCTTGTTTGTTTTTCTTTCCCTTTGTTGTCCAGTTAAACTGTTGTTGTTGTTAACCCACGAGTTTTGCCTTTCTTTGTCCCAATTCTCTCCCCGCCCCGCTGGGAAGGGGGCAGGGGTGAGCGAGCGACCGTGTAGCTCAGCCTCTGGTTGGGGCTAAACCACAACACCCACACGATGATGTCATCAATGCATTGCAGGTGTTCTGGAGCTCCACCCTTTTCCAGTGCAGTCTGGATCAGTCCATGGCAAAGGGTGGGGCTGTGTTTCCACCCCTGGGGCAATCGATTCCAGGTGTACTGGATTCCCCTCCAGGTGAAAGCAAACTGTGGCCTGCACTCTGCTGCCAAAGGGATTAAGAAGAACGCATTAGCAGTGTCAATAGTAGCATACCACTTGGCTGCCTTTGATTCCAGTTCATATTGAAGTTCTAGCATGTCTGGCACAGCAGCGCTCAGTGGTGGGTTAACTTCATTCAGGCCACAATAGTCCACTGTAATCTCCATTCTCCATTAGATTTCAGCACTGGCCATATAGGACCGTTAAAGGGTGAGTGAGTCTTGCTGATCACTCCCTGACTTTCCAGTCGACGAATCAGCTTGTGGATGGGGCTCAGGGAGTCTCGGTTGTTGTGATATTGCCACCGGTGCACCATTGTGGTAGCAATTGGTACCTGTTGTTCTTTGACCCTCAGCATCCCCACAGTGGAAGGATCTTCTGAATGACCGGACAAGGTGGACAGCTGCTTAATGTCCTCTGTCTCTGTTGTGGTTTAGCCCCAGCCAGAACCTGAGCACCACATGGCCTCTCACTTGCCCCGCCTCCCTTCCCCCCAGTGGGGTGGGGGAGAGAATCGGGGAAAAAGAAAGGCAAAACTTGTGGGTTAACAACAACAACAACAGTTTAACCAGACAACTAAGGAAAAGAAAACAAACAAACAAGAAACCCCAACAACACCAACGACAGAGTGTACTTAGCAGTGCTTCCCAGCGCAGGTCACTCCCCACATGGAGCCTGACACCCAGCCTGCTCCCCAGCAGCAATCCCACCCCTGGCACCTTACCCCTCTATATAGTGATCATGATGGTCACATGGTATAGCCAGCTTCTGGTGAAAATTAACCCTATCCCAGACAGAACAAGGACAATCTCCACAGCGGCTATACCAAAAGCCCACCGGTACCCTTTTGGGTCCTTGAAATACCCTCTCCTGAGGTAGTTTATGCCAAGGATACACGGAGCATCTGGGCCAGTCACAAAGGGGTGCCTTTGCCACTTGTTCCCAGTTAGGCTCACTTCGGCCTCCAATAGAGTTAACTCTTGGGACCCCGCTGTTACTCCAGAAATAGAAATGCATTCTGCTCCTCTATAGTTTAGTGGCATTAGGGTGCACTGTGCACCAGTGTCCACTAGAGCCTTGTACTTCTGGGGGGCTGATGTGCCAGGCCATAGAATCCACACAGTCCAGTAAACTCGGTTGTCCTTCTCCTCCACCTGGCTGGAGGCAGGGTCCCTCTAATTCTGATTATAATACTCACTATCAACAAATGGGTTCGTGTGGGATGCATGGGGTCGAATCTTATCCTTGTTACTAACTACTTCTTGTAAGTATGGATCAGAAGTCCTTCTGCCCCATCTGGGGAACTGCCCACTGGAGACTGGAGCAGCAATTTTCCTAGAAGAACCCTTATTTGTGATTGTTCTCTTTTTCAACTCATGTACCCTTGCCTTGGTCAAGGTGGGTTTCCCATCCCACTTCCTCATGTCCTGTCCATGGTCACATAGGTAAAACTACAGGGCACCTCGCCACGTGTACTGTCTCTCTTAGGCAGGGGAAGATCTCCTAATAGCCAAGATACTGGTCCATACAGGTGGGAAGTAGGACCTATCCTCATCAAGTTGCTGCATCTTCTGGCACATTGTTTTGAATAGGGTCTTGGATCTCAGCTGGAATAGCAGCACGGCGAGCTGTAGGCAATCCAGGAGACTCCTGGAGTGCATGGAGGATAACTTCCTAAGCCAGGCAATAAACAGCCCTACCAGAGGGGATGCTATACTGGACCTGATCGTCACCAAAGTGAGTGAGCTAATCGGTGATATCAAGATTGGAGGCAGCCTGGGCTGCAGTGATCATGCGCTGCTGGAGTTCACAGTCCTGAGGGATATGGATCAGGTGAAGAGTAAGGTCAGGACCCTGAATTTTAGGAAAGCTAACTTCCAGCTCTTCAAGGAGTTAGTCAATAGGACCTCTTGGGAAACTGCCCTCAGGGACAAGGGAGCAGAAGAGAGCTGGATCAACTATTCTGGCTATACACCTCTCAAGTTTTTGCACTTGCACATTAGCAAAACCTGGAAAACTGCAAAACGTCCTTGGTCATTTAGCAGCAACCAACAACATCGGTGTACTATCACCGTTCTTCACACACTAAATCCAAAACACGGTAGCTGCTGGAGACAAAACTAGCTCTGTTCCAGCCTAAACCAGGACACCTTCCTTGTCTATCCCTTCTGAAGGGTTTATAGCCATCCATTGCAGCACTCCAGTTGTGTGAGTCATCCCACCATGTATCCGTGATGGCAACTATATCATAGTTTTCCAGCTGCACAATGGCTTCCAGCTCCTTCTGTTTGTTGCCCATGCTGCGTGCACTGGTGTAGATGCACTTTAGTTGGGCTATTGATCCTGCCACCTTTTTTGAGGGCGAAGCCCTAATTCCTACATGACTGTTCTCAGGCACTTCTGTGGTTTCTAACACATCAATAACCCTTATGTCTTTGCTGCCACATGGATCTCCATCCCCTGCCTCCACTGAGGTGGCAGACCAAAGGACCTCGCTAGCATGCTGTCCCTCAAACATTGGTGTGCCACCCCCAAGCTTATCTCTAGCGAGCCTGGTTTTATCCCTTTCCCCCTTCAAATCTAGTTTAAAGCTCTTTCAATGAATCCTGCTAACTCCTTTGCAAAGATCCTTTTCCCCCTTTGAGACAGGTGTACTCCATCTGTCACAAGCAGGCCTGGTGTGTAGAGCAACTCATGATTAAAAAAACCCAAATTCTGCCAGTGACACCAGGCTCGGAGCCAGGTGTTGATCTGCCGGCTCTTCTTGTTTCTTTCCTCATCATTCCCTGCAATGGGAAGGATAGAGGGGAACACTACTTGTGCTCCTGATCCCTTAACCAGTCGTCCCAAGGCCCTGAAGTCTGTCTTGGTTGCCCTTGGACATCTTGTTGCAACTTCATCATTACCTACCTGAAAAATCAATAATGGATAATATTCCGAGGGCCGTACTAGGGTAGGAAGTTTTCTCTTCACATCTTTAACCCAGGCCCCAGGGAGGCAGCAGACTTCCCTTAGAAGTGGGTCTGGTCTGCATATTGGGCCTTCTGTTCCCCTCAGAAGAGAGTCTCCGAAGACTATGACCTGTCTTTTTTTTTATGGAAGCGGTTTTGACACAGGGCATAGGCCAACTTAACCTTGGTGACTCCTCCAACCTAGATGAACCATCATTCTCATCATCATTTGGTTCCACTTGCAGAGCCTCGTACCTATTATGCAAGGGCACCTAGGAAGGTGGGGTAGTTATGGAGGAGACACGTCTTCTATCAACCAGTCTTTATAGTATGAAAGTTTATCAGCTTTATGTTATATATATATAAGTTCACATTATGCACTGTAATGTAATGAGGTAGTGGAATTTTATTGGAGACTTTGGTGTTGTTAATACTTAAGTAAAACAAACTGAAGGACAGCCCGGCCCTGGAAATAAGGACCTCAGTTCTGGGAAGCTTAAGCCGTCCATGAAGGATAAAGGATACCTCAGGTCAGCCAAGATAACGCCAGCATCCCAGCCCCTCTGGCACGTCTTTGAAACCCTCCCAGCATCGTATGGTGTCATAGATCAGTAATTCTAGCAAGACTGACTCCAGGGACATCTGGATCAGTAGACAAGCAGCAAGAATGCTGCAAAACTAGAGTTGCTTTGCAAAGTTTTGCTGTGATTAGTAATTGGTAGTGTGGGTGTTAGTGATTAGTCAAATCATGTTGTACCTGAATGTTTGAAGGGTATAAGATCCCTGTGTAAAGCCACATTTCGGGTGCCCCAGTTTCACTGGGACACCGCATGTGCATGAAAAAATATTTGCCCTTGTAATTCTATACTTTGCATCCTAGCCTCTATCCTTGGTCCGCATGAGGCAGTTGCAAATTTTTATGACAGTTTGGTGACCCAGATGGGACACAGCTGACTTGCCTGACCCAACGTATCACTACCACCTGGACCCTGATGATCTGCACTGCAAGCTTGTAGGTGAGTTCACCTCGAGATACTTGAGCACATGGGTAGTGAAGTATGGATCCTGTTTGGCAGTAAGGAGGTGATTTTTATAATAATGGGAGGAAAAGTATAGTGAAGAGATTCCTGGTAGATGAATTGTTGCAACACTGTAAATCCATGGATGGGATGGCCGGGTCATCAAAAGCCTGAGCCCTGTGTCACAAAATTCAGACAGAAGTGACCCCCTTCGGTGATGCATACCAAATGTGGTCACCATCTGGTTCTTTTGATGATATTAAGCTGAGCTATTTATGCCAGCAATTGGAGGATTGGTTCCTATCACAAATGGACTATTGGCATATCTGGGATAATTACTGGACTATTGGCATATCAGGTATTAAAAAAAAAAAACCAAAATCCCCTCTGGAGCGGAGAAGATCTTTGAACAAACAGGAGAAATAAGAGCTCTTTACATTCTAGAATCTATAGATTCAGAGAGACTTCAGAGAGAAGTTTACCCTACAGGTCAGAAATTGAGTACAATCTCTGGCTGAATGGGAAAATCATGGACGTTCCACATTCAGCTCCACTTGTCCATCCTACTGCTCTTTTTTCTGCTTTTTACTCTTGTCTCTGCTCCAGCTATTGGTACTGCTTCTGGTTTGCAAGCATGTCTCTGAAAAAAATTATAGGGCCTGGACTGGAAACTTGTCAGCTTCCTGTGGGAACTGTCCATGTGCCCTTTGCACCTACTGATTTGGTTTTGGGGCAACAGCAAATGGCAAGACTGGGGGATGATCCAGAGAAGGTGATGCAAACTATATGCAGTATCTTCCACATCTATGACCCTCTGTGGGCTGATGTGCAGCAACTATTTGAAGTGTTTTTTACTCTGGATGAAAAAAATTAAATCTGGGAAAAAAATCGTAGATGAGCTGGGGAAGCACAGTGTAGAACCCCATGGCCAGCCAATGACCCAGGATGGGACTCCAGCTTTTCAGCCAATAGAGGTACGCTGCAAATAATGAGAGGGGCTGTAAATTGGGCTGAGGCCTAAGAATGTCAGTAAGGTAATACTGAACACCCCGTCTGAATATTACGTCCAATTTGTTAAACAAATAAGAGTGTTAGAATGGGTTGACCCTGCGAAGGAGGAAAATTGGACTCTAATGGTATCTTTCCTTGTAGATCTATCAGCCCCAGATATTAAGAAATATTTTTTCTAAACATGTGCCAGGATGGCAGGGCAAAGGATTGGATGAAATAGTCAGCATTCCTACATTCATGTTTAATGGAAGAGATGAAAGACAGCTGAAAGAAGAAAAAAAAAAGAACAGGAACAGAAAGCTGGTCTATTGGCAGTGGCATTAAATAGCAATCCTAGATTAAGGGAACAGGGATGTGGAGGTTTTCACGGTACGGGCAGAGGATGAAATTGAAGGAGCAATGGACCTCAAGGAACAGGACACTGTTGTAATTATTGTGGACAACAAGGCCATGGGAAATGGGATTGCCCAGTACAACCAAGGGCCTCCGAAAAAACCCTCTCAATCCTATGGTGCAGTCCTTCCCTGCTCTATGCATCAGGGACAACTAGATTTCACCCAGGACTGACAGTTAGCAGGGCCCTATGGTGTTGTCACTACAGGAGCCTCTGAATATGAAATATTTTCCTCTTCCAATCTTAAACTTTTCAATTGATCAACATCATTACCCCTGTCTAACAGATACAAGGGCAACTTTTTCTACCTTAAATCAGTATACCTATTCATCTGAATTCTCAATACCTTTTAGCATTTACTTAGGGAAAGATACAGCTAACATGGACAAGGTTCCCTCAGGGCATTGCCGGGTCCTCCACTAGTTTTTCTAAAAATTTAGTAAAAGGTTTGCAGGATGCTGTGTTTAAAAATGGATATGTTTTGATACAATATGTTGATGATTTATTGGTAGCCAAGGACTCTTGTATAGCTGACACCTGTACCTTACTGTTTTCCTTAGCTGAGAAGGGCTATCGGGCTTCTCCACACAAGTACAATTTTTTTAAGAGAACTATAAAATATCTGGGTTACATTCTCCAGCAAGAGGAGTGTTGTTTATCTGAAGACTGTATTAAAGCCATTCCAAATCTTCCCTGACCGGTTACTAAAACCAAATACAAGCCTTTCCAGGAGCTGTAGGATTCTGCTGCCCCTGGGTAGCTACTTCTAGGGAAATGGCAAAACCACTGGTACAGACTACTGCTCAAGAGAGAACCCACTCACTGGACATAGGACAAGGTCAAGGCACTTGAGCTTTTGAAGTAAGCATGAATGATTGCACCTGCTCTGGGACTGCCAGACTACGGTAACCCATTTACCTTTTTGTGCATGAAGGTCCAGTAGCTCAAGGATCCTTTGCTTGCTTCTCTACCAATAGCTGCAGCAGCACTCCTAGTTGAACGGAGTGAAAACGTGGTGCTTGGATCCCCTCTAGTGGTACAATTACCACATCAAATTGAAATACTGCTGTCACAGCACCTTACCCAGGCAATGTCACCACAGCGAATACATCACTATGAGCTGATTCTCTGAATGGTGGAAAACATGAGAGTTAAGTGATGTAATACACTGAACCCTGTTACTCTACTCCCCCCAGCTGGGGAAGAAACGCCACATAATGATTGTGTAGTAACAATGTGTGAAGCCAAAAAGACTCAGAAAATATTTAATAGATGTGCCATTTCCAGATCCCAATCTTGAACTATGTGTAGATGGGTCCTATTGGTCTTAGGACGGTTCATATTATCTGAACAGTAACTGAGTTACAGGTTATTCAGTAACTACTGAAAATAAAGTAGAAGCCGAGTGCACAAGCAGCAGAACTGATTGCATTAACAAAGACTTACCAGCCATCCAAAGAAAAGACTGTAAATATTTATACTGATTCTTGGTATGCATTTGGAGTATGTCATGCTGCTGGACAGTTACAGAAGCAGCATGGGTTTGTAACTTCTAGTGGGAGTAAGTACTGAACTGTTAAAAACTATCCAATTGCCACAGAAACTAGCTATCGTTCATCAGCTAGCTGATACTGGTGAAAGGACAAAGGAAGAAATAGGAAATGATCTAGTGGATCTTGCTGCTAAAGCCATAGCACAACAGCCATACAAATCACTGGGTTTACAAGCAGTCCAACAGTCCAACCTGGTATTGCCCGCTCCTGAAAAAAATGTGTTTGACTCTTCCTGCAGAAGAAATTGACTTTTGGAAAAGGTACGAAGTGACCCCAGGGAATGTGGAAATCAGGTAGAGAAAACCTTTCTATTTTGCCCAAGCAATACCTGATTCCCATAGCAAAATTTCATCATGATCCAGGGCATTTGGGGACTGCTGCACCAAGGGAACATCCACCACTGCAAAGACAAAATTACCCACAGCTGGGAGCTTACAAAGAGTTAATGGATTGGCTGTGGACTTGCTAACCTTGTGTAAAAATATCCAACAAGAAAGTGGAAAGTAATTTGTTACTTATGAATTGCACATGGACTGAAATATATCCTTAATTAAACTAGAGCCTAATCAAGAGATAATTGTTATAATATGATGGGGTTTTTTTCTTACTAAAATAATTTAAGAACACTTACACAAAACTTATTATAATGAGACAGCACATTGTAGATTTGTTCTGGGATGCAGTTGTCAAACTCTGCGACCTCTGAACAATGTGGATATTTGCACATAGATTAACTTGGTATTCTGTAGGAAGCCATAATCAAAGACAATTGTAAAATCTTGTTTCCCACTACAGGCCTATGGGATCCTGTGAGTCATCTAATCTGGGTCCGAGCCTTACTGGTTTACCTGAACAACTGGATCTGGCACATGCTAACCCTTTGGCAGCAAATAGTTTACATGATTCATATTTTTTTGAGAACAATACTACCATCAGGGCAATGTTGTATATGGGGAGAAAGGGCATTCAAGTATTTACCCTCAACTTGGGATGGGAAGTGTACTCTAGGTGCATTCATACCATCTGCACAGGTTAGAATGAGTGTCTCTTCTGCCTCTGTAGCTCACAACTACTGGTGTCTATGAGAAAAGGCACTACAACCCTCTGACCAAATGTGGCACTAAGTTCCACCTGTTTGTAAGAGCTTTTATCCCATGGTTACTGAACTAGAAAGAGCTATTGCAAATGTGTCAGTAAAATTAGAAAAAGCCATTAATGAAACTGCAGATAGTATTATAGCCCTACAGGAAGAAATAAAAGTATTATCACAAAAGGTAATACATAACTGATTAGCCTTAGACTACCTATCATCAGCACAGGATGGAGTATGTGCATTATGGAATAATAGCTGCTGGTTTTATGTAAATCAAGACCAGAAAATTGAAACTGATGTAAATAAGATAAAGACTTATTTAAAAGTATTACACGAAGTAAAAGACAGTGATCTCCCATAAATCTATTCAGGTGGTTAACCTTAGCTCCCCGACTTAGATATGGGACTGTGAACTCAAAGGCTTTTGGTTATTGTGTTCACTATCTTATTTTTCCTTGAAATTATATATGTGTTTGCAGTGTTGTATTACATTATGCACTTGACAGTACTAAAATGGTGGATAACATAGTGTGATTCTGACAGTGAAAAGAAAAAGAGGGACTGTTAAGAAAATCCCCTTCCCTACCTATTATAAGGATCAATCGTTATAGAAAGAAAGTGTATTAACTTTGTTAATATATATTAGTTCACATTATACGCAGCAATGTGATGAAGTAGTGGAATTTTATTGGAGACTTTGGTGTTGTTAATACTTAAGTAAAACAAACTGAAGGACAGCCCGGCCCTGGAAATAAGGACCTCAGTTCTGGGAAGCTTAAGCTGTCCATGAAGGATAAAGGATACCTCAGGTCAGCCAAGATTACGCCAGCATCCCAGCCCCTCTGGCACGTCTTTGAAACCCTCCCAGCATCGTATGGTGTCATAGATCAGTAATTCTAGCAAGACTGACTCCAGGGACATCTGGATCAGTAGACAAGCAGCAAGAATGCTGCAAAACTAGAGTTGCTTTGCAAAGTTTTGCTGTGATTAGTAATTGGTAGTGTGGGTGTTAGTGATTAGTCAAATCATGTTGTACCTGAATGTTTGAAGGGTATAAGATCCCTGTGTAAAGCCACATTTCGGGTGCCCCAGTTTCACTGGGACACCGCATGTGCATGAAAAAATATTTGCCTTTGTAATTCTATACTTTGCATCCTAGCCTCTTGCCTCGGTCGGCACAGGCCGAGTTGTGAATTTTCTTAATGTAAGCACATGGTCTTTGCCGTGGCAAGTTCATGGTAGTGTGATATAATCAGTCTGCCCAGCTTCCCTACATTGATATTTCAGCCATCGTCCAGAGAGGCTTTAGCTGCTTGGTTTGTTTGATTATGGTGCATAATCAGTTTCACATTCATAGATAACCTGTGTTAATGGTCAAGTCTACCCCTCAATCATTAGCCCATCTATATGTTGCATCTTTTCCTAGATTTCCTGATGTGTCCCATCAAGCTACAAATAGTTCACCCTTACATTCTGTCAAGTTCACCAGAGCCACTTCAGTTCTAGCAGTCTGGTCCACCTTCTCATTGTTTCAATGTTCTTCAGTGGCACAACTCTTGGGTATGTGAGCACCTACGTGACGTACTTTTATAACCAAGTTCTATACCTGGGCAGCAATATCTTCTCACAATGCATCAGCCCAGATGGATTTACCTTAGTGCTGCCAGTAGGTCTGCTTCCATTACTATAGCCACCCCCACAGGGCATTTGCCACCATCTGTGAGTCACTACAGAGATAGAGTACTGGCCATTTTTCTCATTCAGCAATATCTAAAGCCAGCTGGATGGCTTTCGCTTCTGGAAAACTGGCTGGATTCACCTTTTGCTTAAACAGTTTCTGTGACTTTTAAAAGTCAGTTCTTTGCCAACCAAGGAGGGAGACAAGGACTCTTTGCATAAAATTAACAAGGGAATTTATTCTCGTATTTTAGCTATGCACATAGCAGTGCCCCTGCCTAATGCATGGGGGACCCTGATACAGAGGAAAGCAGGGTTTATATATGTCACAATACAGTTGTGTCAACCAGTGAAATCACTCATGTTGAGAGGTGGGCTAATCAGTTACTTGCATAAGATACTTGCTTGCATAATCGGTATGTACTTGTGTGGCAGATACACTCGCCCTGACCAGGGCCAGAGGCCTTCAGGGCGGCAGCCGATGGCTCCTTTTCACACTTCATTTCTGCGCCTCCAGTGCCCTGCCATGGCAGCTGTCACTCACGCACCTCAGCTCAGGTGTCAACCCCCCACTCCCTATGGTGGGAGTGGGAGAGGCGGGACCCCTGGACCGGTCGGTAGGGCTCCCAGCCAATGGCGGGCCTCAGCTGAGAGAAACTTCTAGACCTCTGACCATACTGGGACCCCTCAGTGGGGAGACAGGGCCCTCAGCCAATGGCATGCCTTGGTTGAGAGAAGCTTCTGGAACACTGACCATAAATGACCACAGCTCAGATCCGACCAGGTTATAAAAGGAGCCCCCGCCGGAAAGCCCCCTTTGAGTGGTTTTCCTCGGAGCAGCGGGCCTGTGATTGGAAACTCTCCCCTTGGGCTGAGACGTCACCCAAGGAAACTTCCCGGGATTGAGTGCCCTCGCCATCTTCTGGTGAGTGATTTCTTCTGGATATATCCTTGAGTGAACCCGAACCTGAACACCCCCCCCCTCGGTGAGCGCTCTTATTCTTCTGGATATCCTTGAGTGAGAGTTTCCCTTTTGTGAGTGAGTGTGTGCACACCCTGGACCATCATTCTTGTGTTTTGCCGTGCAGTAATAACATCCCCGACCGGTATATCGAACCTGTAACTTCTTAATGTTCTCGGAGTGTCATTTGGTTACCCTGTTGTTTTGTTAGTTTTGGTTGTTTGGTTTCAGTTGTGAATTAAAGGTTTGTTTGAGTTTAGCTGTGTGGAGTGGTTTTGGTGTGCCTCCGTGACATTTTAATTGGCGTAGTCGGCAGGATATACCTATGGAGGAATTATTACGGAGGCACGGTTGTGACCCTTCCCCCTTCGGGATGGAATGGGCGAAGGAGGAGTGGTTTAAGCCTGAGGCAGTTGTGGAAAGAGTGGAGAAATGCCGTGGAAATAAGCGAGATGGCAGAGGAAAAGGGACCATTTGTGCCATCCTGGGTGCTTGCCTAATGCAAGCGCAAGACCAGTATAAGTGTTATAAGCAGTTACAAAAGGCTGATTCTGAAAGGCAGGTGGAAATAGACTGTTTGAGAGCAGAGTTAGAGCGGGAGAGAGTGCGAGCACGTGTATTGGAACAAAGGATTGAGCTGATGTTAACGCAAGCGAAAAAGCCTCCCAGTGTTGTCCAGATTCGAAAGCTGATTGCTAGTACAGACCCCGAGGACTGGGATGGGGACATCTGGGGAGATTCTGATGAAAATAATGTTGATGAGGAGGACGAGGTAGAGGAAAAGGTTGTAAGACTTCTTATTAAAACTGAAAAGCAAGAGGCTCCACAAGGTAGAAACCCTCGGACCACGGTCCGTACCACCCCGTGGACAGGACCTGAACTTAGTGACTTACAAGCTAAATTCTCACGTAAACCAGGTGAGACAGAAACGGAATATCTGTGGCGTGTTTCACTTACTGGGGGTGATCGGATATTACTGAGTGATGATGAGGCTCAAGGATTTTGGGGACCTGGTGTGTTTCTAGGTGACGGGCTGACAGGCAATCGGTCTCTAACATCGCGAGTGGCTTATTGGGCTGGGGGTGTGGACCCCAAAGAACGAGGGGAACCCGTTGCTATTCGGATAAGAGGACTGTCGGAGCTGGCAGAGGGGATACAAAAGGCTGCTTGTATACAGGCAATGTACGAGAAAGGACAGCAGGGGATACCGATGGCTGCACCGGTGGATCCCGCCCACCTCAGGCCTCTCATTAGGTGGCTACCAGACGCCTTAAAATTGCACGTCCAGTCCCTCAGAGACAGGGTTCAAAGGGCCATAGAACGCAACCAACAAAATCTTCAAAATCCACCCGCACATGTGCTAACCTGGGCCGAAGTGCTGCATGATATAGTCACCTATGGGCGCGAAATGGGGTGGACGGATCCAGGCGGCGGTGCAGACGGGAGCAGGAGGGTCCGGCAAGCTAGCTGCGAGCCTCGTCCCGGATGGCCCCCCCCACCCCGGGAGCCTGAACCCCTCCGCGGCAGATTGGACCGGTCTGGTGGCCGGGAACATAACGACCTGTGGCGAAAGGCATTAGTATTGGGGGTTCTTCGAGCACTGTTACACGGCCAGCCTACGGAGAGTATACAAAAGCTGGTGGAACTGCTAGAGGGGAAAAGCAGGGAGACAAAAGAAGCGCTAACGACTGCTCCCCCTCCCCAAGACGGGAAGCGAAATCTTAACCCTTTCACGTCTTTGCGAGGGGAATTAGATAAGTTAAAAAACTAGCAGCTGCGGTTTGGGGCTCGGGCCGCCCAACCCGCTTGGTGAATTCCTGTCAATGGTCCGCCGCTAAGGAACCCTATATACATATTCCTGTGGGTCCGAAGCGGATAAGCTTAGAATTTTTGATTGACACAGGAGCCCAAATTAGTGTTTTAAATAAGCAGCAGGCCAATGAGATTGGAATTAAACCATCGAGAAAACCATCAATATAGTAGGGGTAACGGGTGCAGCAGAGAGGTGTTCCTTAGTCCGGACCCAGTTTTGACTGCTTGGGGAAAAGCGGATGACAACCGTGGAGGTTGCCCTAAGCCCTTATAAGGGGAACATCCTAGGGTTTGATGTTTTAGCTGGTAAGCGGTGGCGCCTGCCTAATGGCAGCGTGTGGAGTTTCGGAAGCCGCGGGGTGGGAGTCATTCACATCAGAACCTTACAGTTCGCTCCTGCACTGCCACCATCCAAAGTGACCTGTGTCTCCCAATATCACTTACCCAGTGCAGCTAAGAGGGGCATTACAGAAGTTATTAGTGATCTTGAAAGAAGACAGATAATAAGGCGCACTCATTATAATCCCGGATTTCTAACCTGAAAGCCCAGTCCCAAGGGACTGAGGCCCGCCTTTGTGTTCTCTTACAGGACAATGGAGAAGTGGACAACCCTGTTACTGTCGCTGGTAGCAACAGCAATCAGCACAGACCACCTGGACGGCAACATGGTGGCAAAGATGATGGTGGGATTTGCACGAGTGATGAACCTAACATCAGTAACCGTATGTTTGCCCACCCCTAAGTCAGCTGAGGATCCGTTGCCAATTTTTGTGCAGGACATCAATATATCACTAGCTCTCGAATTAACGTGGACTCAGTATAACAATTACAGCTGGAGATTCCGGGAAGGCATGGGAAATGTGGGGTACACCCATATGGAGTACAGTTGGCCCCCGGGTGCACTAAATGCCAGCTCAGTATGGTATGCTAGGTGTAATTACACTGTCCAGCCAACTCACAAGGCCACGGGGTGGAGCCTCAATGGCACCATAGCCTGCACTGAAGTTCCATGGGGAACCACAGAACATGGTTCTTTACAGAGCGTTGATGATCACTCTCTAGTATATACCAAGCCACTAAATGCCTCTTGGTGTATCAAACATCCCGATAGAGATAGTAACGAGTGCCCCAGTGCATGTAACAAGAATTCATCTGTTTGTCCACTCAATTGCATATGGGCCAGGTTCACCCATGGACCTAGCTGGTATGGAGGGAAAGATAAGACCCAGCCGGCAGGGGAATCCCCCTCTGGAGCTGCCAAACAGACATTGGATGTAAGGATATAGATAAGATGCCCCTATTGTGGTGATACCCACCGACCCAAGAAGCCTTAGTACAGGGTTGCCTATGCAGCAATACTAGCTACTTGCGACCCTCTGTCTTAAATTGCCATGACAAGGGCCTTTGTCGCCCTATCACCACTATTCCAGGTTCATGTAAAACATCCTTTGTCCCTGCACCCCCTAATTTGGTATGGGCATGTTCTGATGGCCACCTATATTCCCGGCTATACCCTACTACCCTGAAGCTGGCCTGTACATTAGCTGTGCTTTCACTCTGCCCTATTTACCGGGAAGGGCCCATACCACGCCAATGGTGGGATCGTGTGCCGAGGAGCATGCGGACAGGGTGGCAAAAGGCCTCAACCAAAATTGGATGGTGGTCAGAGTCGATTTTTGGAATGGGGATTGCACCAGTGCGAAACCGACAGGCTATTCAGCAGGTGGGCCTGCAACTGGAGGCGCTAATAAACTCTACGCATGACAGCATAGGCTTCCTAAACCATCAACTGCAGGAAAATAGCAAGATGACTATTCAAAATAGAGCTGTATTGGACTTGATCCTATTGAAGGAAAGGGGTGTATGTGGGAAGCTGAACCTATCGGCAGATGATTGCTGCGTCCACATCCCAAATGTTTCAGTGCCACTACAAGAACAGATGGACAAAATGAAGAAGATGGCTAGAGAGACCCGGGAAATCACTGCTGCATTAGGGACTACTTGGCTAGGGAAAGTCTTCAATATGTTTGGGTTTTCCTTGACGGGGTGGTTAACTAGCCTCCTTCAATCCTTGATAACAGTTGTAATTGTGATTATTGTAATTTGTATTATTATAAGCTGTATTAAGAGAACCATAACAAAATCTGTATCCACTGTGAAATATACTCCCTTAAACTCTGTCCCTGAAGTTGATGTACCCCTAAGCCCCACCTGTAAGGTGGAGGTGCCCCTAAAGCCAACCCATCCAATTGACATTCCCCCTATCTGTATGATAGATGTCCCAACACAACCCTAGGATCATGCTCATCTGTTCATTGTTATTGCTAATTGTTACTATCCTATTGGTTATTGTTACATGTTTGCTAGTTTCTATTGTTCGCCTGTTAACAGATAGATTGCTAATGATACTTTTACATGAAGAATGATGATCCATGATGAGCAATGGAACTCACTAACACTGCGCTCCTTTTTAACTTTGGAGGCAAGAGGTGACTGCACCACCACTCCAAAGAAACTGGTCGGATCATGACTGTGGTCACGGGGTGGAGTGTGGCAGATACACTCGCCCTGACCAGGGCCAGAGGCCTTCAGGGCGGCAGCCGATGGCTCCTTTTCGCGCTTCATTTCTGCGCCTCCAGTGCCCTGCCATGGCAGCTGTCACTCACGCACCTCAGCTCAGGTGTCAACCCCCCACTCCCTATGGTGGGAGTGGGAGAGGCGGGACCCCTGGACCGGTCGGTAGGGCTCCCAGCCAATGGCGGGCCTCAGCTGAGAGAAACTTCTAGACCTCTGACCATACTGGGACCCCTCAGTGGGGAGACAGGGCCCTCAGCCAATGGCATGCCTTGGTTGAGAGAAGCTTCTGGAACACTGACCATAAATGACCACAGCTCAGATCCGACCAGGTTATAAAAGGAGCCCCCGCCGGAAAGCCCCCTTTGAGTGGTTTTCCTCGGAGCAGCGGGCCTGTGATTGGAAACTCTCCCCTTGGGCTGAGACGTCACCCAAGGAAACTTCCCGGGATTGAGTGCCCTCGCCATCTTCTGGTGAGTGATTTCTTCTGGATATATCCTTGAGTGAACCCGAACCTGAACACCCCCCCCCTCGGTGAGCGCTCTTATTCTTCTGGATATCCTTGAGTGAGAGTTTCCCTTTTGTGAGTGAGTGTGTGCACACCCTGGACCATCATTCTTGTGTTTTGCCGTGCAGTAATAACATCCCCGACCGGTATATCGAACCTGTAACTTCTTAATGTTCTCGGAGTGTCATTTGGTTACCCTGTTGTTTTGTTAGTTTTGGTTGTTTGGTTTCAGTTGTGAATTAAAGGTTTGTTTGAGTTTAGCTGTGTGGAGTGGTTTTGGTGTGCCTCCGTGACAACTTGTCCCATGCAGGATCAGCACGTTTGTCCCATGCAGGTGGTGTGGACATACGATCCATGGTGTGTTAATCTTCATTGTTCTAAACTGATGTCCCGTGCAGGTGGAGGGGTTTATCCTGGATTCTGGTCAATTGCTGTTCTGGCCGTGGTTATACGCCTGGTTTTTTTGAAAGGTAAATCTTCTATTGTTTTATCATTGGTATGTGGCATTCTCATCCCCTAAAAGCTGGCTTAGGTTGGGTCTTCAGGTCACGTTGACCCTAAGGTAAAAGCTCATAGTCTCCGATAGAGTTCGTTCTTCTAAGCAAGTCATATTGCAGTTAGCATCTTGGTTCTCACATCCTACTCAGCCACCAGTAGGATCAGAAGCAGCTGCAAAAGCCAGGTATCATTCTTCTGTCCTGTCAGTTATTCAGCCACACATGACCTGGCAAACTCCTGCACAAGGCAGTTGACTTGTCATAGCCAATAAGCTATTCAGCTATTTGTGACATCAAAAGCAGATGCACAAGCCCAGTCTCCTATCATACCAGATCAGCTACTCATCCACCAGTGAGCTCACAAGTATCTTTGCAGAGCAAGTTTCCTTGCTCAAACATCTATGACCTAAAACATACCATCACAAGCCAGAGGCCTGCTACTGCACTATCACATGCTCAGGCACATGTGAAATGATGAGTATCAGCACAGGCTGATAAAGATGCGTGCTGCAGTGATGGCACAATGTACTGATTTTGCCTGGCAAGGTTTTGGTAGTCGGGGGAGCTACAGGGGTGGCTTCTGTGAGAAGCTGCTAGAAGCTTTCCCTGTGTCCAATAGAGCCAGTGCCAGTGGCTCCAAGACGGACCCGCCGCTGGCCAAGGCCAAGCCCATCAGCAATGGTGGTAGCGCCTCTGGGATAACATTTAAGAAGCAGGGGAAAAAAACCTGCTGGGGGAATATAGCAGCAGAGAAAGGAGTGAGAATATGTGAGAGCAACAGTTCTGCAGACACCAAGGTCAGTGGAGAAGGAGGGGGAGGAGGTGCTCCAGGCGCCGGAGCAGAGATTCCCCTGCAGCCCATGGTGAAGACCATGGTGAGGCAGGCTGTCCCCCTGCAGCCCATGGAGGTCCACGGTGGAGCAGATATCCACCTGCAGCCCATGGAGGACCCCACACCGGAGCAGGTGGATGCCCGAAGGAGGTTGTGACCCCATGGGAAGCCTGTGCTGGAGCAGGCTCCTGGCAGCACCTGTGGATCTGTGGAGAGAGGAGCCCACACTGGAGCAGGTTTGCTGGCAGGACCCCATGGGGGGACCCATACTGGAGCAGTCTGTTCCTGAAGAACTGCACCCTGTGGAAGGGACCCATGCTGGAGAAGTTTGTGATGAGCTATAGCCCATGGGAAGGACCCACACTGGAGAAGTTCATGGAGGACTGTCTCCCGTGGGAGGGACCCCACGCTGGAGCAGAGGAAGAGTGTGAGGAGTCCTCCCTCTGTGGAGGAAGGAGTGGCAGAGATGATGTGTGATGAACAGACTGCAACCCCCATTCCCCATCCCCCTGCGCTGCTCGGGGGGAGGAAGCAGAGCTTGGGAAGAAGGGGGGTGGGGGGAAGGTGTTTTTAAGATTTGATTTTTATTTCTCATTATCGTACTCTGATTTGATTGGCAATAAATAAAATTAATTTTTTCCCTGAGTCGAGTCTGTTTTGCCTGTAACAGTAATTGCTGAGTGATCTCCCTGTCCTTATCTCAACCCACGAGCCTTTTGTTATATTTTCTCTCTTCCGTCCAGCTGAGGGGGGGGAGTGATAGAGTGGCTTTGGTGGGCACCTGGTGTCCAGCCAGGGTCAAACACAAGCACCTGCATAAGCCAGGGACCTGCTCCTGACCTGTAACCTACTCAGCCACCTATGACATCACAAGCGTTTGCAAAAGCCAAGTGATTTCTCCTACCCTATCACAAGCTCAGATACCTATGTCATCAACAAGCACCTGTGCAAGGCAGGGGCCTGCTCCTGCCCTATCACAAACTCAGCCACCTCTGAATGTACAAGCACCTCCACAAGGCAGCTGTGCACTCCGGCCCTGACAGCTACTCAGCCACCATTGACATCTAAAGCAGCTGCACAATCCAGGTGCATGCTTCTGGCCTAGCAGCTTTTCAGGCACCAGTGACATCACAAGTAGCTTTACAAGCCAAGGGAATGCTCCTGCCCTAACAGATACTCAGGCACATGTGACATCACAGGCCAGCAACATGCTCTTTCCTTAAGAAATACAGAGCCAACAGTGACATCATAAGCAGCTGCATAAGGCAGGGGCCTGCCTCTGCCCTGTCACCTACTCAGGCACCTGTGACATCACAAGCACCTGCAAAAGCCAGGTGCATGCTTGTGCCCTATCACTTAGTCACCTCTGACCTCAAAAAACCCTACACAAGCCAGCAACCTTATCATAGCCAATTAGTTACTCCGCCACCAGTTATGTCACAAGAACCTGCATGAGCCAGGGGGCTTCTCCTGCCCTAACAGCTACTAAACCACCACCAAAATTATAAGCCCCTGCTCAAGCAAGGTATCTGCTCCTGACCTGACACATACTTGAACACGTATGATGTCACAAGCACCTGCACAAGCCAGGTGCATGCTCCCGCACTAACAGCTGCTCCAGCACAAGTGACACAATAAGCAGCTGCACAAGCAGGTGCATACTCCACCTCTATCAGCTACCAGGCACCTCTGACCTCATAAGCACCTGTACAAGCTAGGGGCCTGCTCCTTGCCTATCATCTATTCAGACACATGTGACATCACAAGCAGCTTCACAAGCTAGGGGACTGCTCCTGCCCTATCACCAAATCAGGCAGATGTGATCTCACAAGCACCACAACGAATTAGAGGCCTGCTTCTGCCCTATGACCAGCTCAAACACCAGTGACATCATAAGCACCTGCACAAGCCAGGTGCATACTCCAGATCTATCAGCTACTCAGCCACCAGTGACATCACAAGCACCTGAATGAGCCAGAGTCCTGCTTTTGCCCTGTCACCAACTCAGCCACCTATGACATCACAAGCAGCTTCACAAGGCAGGGGACTTCTCATGCCCAATCACCTACTCAGCCACCGCTGACATCTCAAGCACTTGCAAAAGCCAGGGGCCAGCTCCTGCCAGGTCACCTACCCAGCCACCAGTGACGACACAAGCACCTGCACAAGCCAGGGACTTCTCCTGCCATATAATTTATTTAGGCACATGTGACATCAGAAGAAGCAGCACAAGTCAGCTACATGCTCCTACCCTAACAGCTACAAAGCCAACAGTGACATCATAAGCAGCTGCATAAGTCAGGGGCCTGCTCCAGCCCTATCACCTACTCAGACGCATGTGACATCAAAGGCACCTGCACAAGCCAGGGGCCCACTGCTGCCCTAACAGCAACTCAGGCCCACCAATGACATCACAAGCACCTGCAGAAGCCCGGTGACTTTTCATACCTAATCAGCTACTAAGCCTCTAGTGAGCTCACAAGTACTGCACAAGCCAGGGCCTGCTATTCAGTAACATCAACTCAGCCACCATCTCCATGACCTTCCAATGCCTCTATTTGTGTTTTTGTTGCAGATGCTACCTCACAAGCATTGTCCCAGCCAGGTCACCTCCATCTCTTTCTCTTCTTCTTCTGCTGTCATCGTGACAGTGCCAGCTGCCTGAGGCACTTTTTGATCTCAAAGGCCCTTTCATCCTGCCTCTATTTTGCTGTGAAGTCCTGTTCCTGCCAGAGAAGTGACAATCAGTCGGTGTTCCCTCTATTGCATCTTACCTGCATCTTCCTGAGATGGACAGGTGGTGGGAACTGTCACCAACAGCCCCAGCAGTGCTTGAAGTCTTCTCCTGGCACAAGCACAGCTCTGGGTGTGTTTGGTGTGTTCCATACTTCCTGACAGAGAACAGCAAAACTCAAAGTTATTCCTAAGTGATGTTCAGCTGGGAAGAGCTGCTTGGAAGGCAGGTTGGCAGTAGAACCTGAGGATGTGCCAGAGGTGGCCACAATTGGATTTTGCAAAGCCCATGCTCAGGAGGAGCTGTTCACACACTCCTGGCAGTTGGCTGTGCTGACTGTAAAGTCTTACTGTGAGGCTCAAGGCCATGAAAACGGTCACACTACGACTGTACGCGGATCACTGTTCCTCATTCTGAGGAACACTGCCCATTTCTTTATACTCCCACCTGCCTACAGCCATCTGTTGTCTCCAATCTCTTAAGCATTTTGGAACAGCACTGATTTTTTTTCTGAATATGTGTTCTGAGCTCACTACAGTACAGGCCCACAGGCCATGACTATGGCTGGTAAAGTCCATAGCAATACAGAATTGTGCAGGGGAGAAAAATACCTAGTGGTTCAGCTTGTTACCAATCATTTGAGACAAGGCTAGAATACAGTCGAGAAAATTTAAAACCAGAACTAACCTACACTTCCATCTTGACTGGCAGCTCTTTCTTCAGTAGTTCTTTGAAGGTCTTTCTTTCCTCAGGAAGACATATCAAGAGTGTCATGTGTGTTCCTGTACTAGTGACCTCTTGTCTCTTCCAGCCCCAGAGGAGGAGGGAACATGGCTGCATGTTACCTGTATGTGATGTGGGTCCTGGGGGAAAGGTGGGGGGGAGGGCTGTTGACAGCAGTGCCTTGTCTGTGGCAGGCTATGTGACCACCCTGTGTCAGTGTCCTCTGTGTGCCCTGTGTGTGCATGTGTCCCTGGGACACATGTGCAGCTTTGCTGCTGGTTGAACCTGCCTCAGGGAAAGCGGCAGCCATGTCCCTCAGCTAAGGCAGAGAGCTCAGGTCTCCAGGCACCAGCCTGGGATCCAGAGGCCAGGCAGGAAGGTCCTGGGCTGGGGCTGCTGGAGGAGGCAGTCACTCCTGACATACTTTCACAGTTTCATACTTGTTACGATCTGGTTAAGCTGTAAGCATTCCTCAGATTACTCATACATAATCCTTATGTGATGGGTGACTGACCCCTTGCTGATCGTCCCACAGCGATAAATTTGTTACCCAACCTGCTAGAGCATCATGTGGTCACCCAACGGGACCTGTGCTAGTAAATCTCTGCATTAATTGGAATGATTGAACAGGAAAAGATGTTTACTGAATATTAGAAGGTGTAAATGGCTCAGCTGCCAGCCTAGTGACCTAAATTTGTCCTTTGGGGGTGAAAAAGGAGGCTTACCAGAGTACAAAAAGATGTCCTGCAAGTAACAGATCTCTCCCAGCTATCAAATTGATAGTGGTACTGGCTATAAAGCAGGAGGAAATCTGAGTGAATAAGGCTAAAGGCTGAGCTCTGTACAATCTGAATTTTCAAATTTGTGAAGAATCAAGTAGAAATGCACAGTTGCAAAGAGCAGCCTCAACTTGCAGAGACTGAAACCTGATGGAGTTGAGTAGTAGAAGTCAGTATTACAGAGGAAATCAGTGAATTCTAGGGGAATGAACATCACTTACCTCCTTACATTGGAGGAGTCTAGGGCTCCTACCCAGGACTTAAGCTGTCTTCAGAGGAAGCCAAAACACTCCAGGAGATGCCTGGGTGTACTCCCTGGAAGCTACCAGACATGGCCCCTAAATGTACAAAGCTCCTCAGGTAGACACCTTAGAAGAGTCTGGGGCTGCTACCTAGGACTTCTGCTGTTTCCAGGGGAAGCCAAAACATTCCTCAGGGTCAGAAATAGGCCCAGAGAGCTACAGTGCATGGAACTGCCTCTAACATACACAAAACTCCTTGACTAGCTAACTGGCTCTTTATCTGTCTCTAGAGGAGGCCAAAACACTCTGGGAGACACCTGGGTAAATTCCTAGGGAGCTACCAAGCATGGACCCGCCCCTAACGTGTACAAAACTTCATGGGTCTACTTTAGAGGAGTGTGGGGCTGCTACTGGCAAAATTCAGCTATCTCCAGGGAAGGCCAAAACACTCCAGAGGCGTTTAAAGGAGCTAACTGGCATGGACCTGCTTCCAACATGGACAAAAACTCCTTGGGTAGCTACCTTGGAAGAGCCTAGGGCTGTTTCTTGGAAATTCAGCTGCCTCCACAGAAGGACAGAAGGCTGTGGGAAATTCCTGGGAGGAGTCCCGGGGAGCTACCGGGCATGGACCTACTTCCCATTCCTATCAGCAATCAATGATATAGTATCAATCAATAGTATGGCAGCAGTCAATAATAGCAGCAATCAATTGTATAGTAACAGCCAGTCATAGAACAATAATCAGTATGATAGCAACAACCAATAACAGCAACAACTAAGTTGGTATATACAGGTTACAAAAAACTTGCCATTAGTGAAGCAATTTATCATCAATACAGCAGCAGATATAATGATGATAGATTATATTGCTGTGTAATACTGGTATAAAGTGCACTAGACAGATTTCAGAAAGAGCCAAACCATCCCAGAGAGGAGGACAAACTGATCCCAGAGGGGGATCCAACCATCCCAGAAGTGAGCAGAATAACTAAACCGAGCCCAAAAGTGAGTGCAAAGGGGGACCAATGAAGTAATAGACAGAGTCTCACTTCAGAGATGATCGAAGTCACAGAGCCTGGAGGCAGCTAGGCATCCCTGGTGGGAGTCTGAGATCCCACAGAAAGTTCGTGCAGAGAGTTCAACCTGTTTAGGAAAGGAAAAGTACATGCAGCACAGGATATTCACAGAGAGAGGACATTTGGGAGAATAATTAAAAAATTAAGTCCTTTTTATATCATAGTGACATAGATGGCACGGGACACCACCACTTTAGAGCAGCCCATAGATGCTGTTAATTTCTGTTTTCCACCTATAACAGCCAAGAGATGATGATGTTTCTCTTTATTCAGACCAATTTAATTTTCCCAGACCATTTCTACTTTTTCTGACAATAAGTGGTGGTTAAAGTTTTTTGGTTTTGCATTTATTGATGGAATCTCAGGAGGTATCCAGTTTATAGGTACCTGGCTGTGCTTCAAAGACGCCAGCTGCACATTTTAAGGATGCTTCTGGTCCCCAGGCTCACAGCTCCCAGGCTGGCAGAAATGTTCTGCTGAGTCATTTTCCCTTCCAACCAGCCTCCTTTATGGCTGTTCACACTTGCCTGCTCCTGCCCTATCAGCTCCTCAGTCACCAATGACCAAGTACCTGCACAAGCCATGTAGAAACTCCTGCCCTACCAGCTAAAAGCTACTCAGATACCAGTGAAATCACAAGCATCTGCACAAGCCAGGGGCCTGCTCCTGTCCTATCAGATGTTAAGACACCTGTGACATCAAAAGGACCTGCACCTCCATTTCCATCTCTGTCTCCTATCTCCCATCTCCCCGTCCTCTCCTCTCTCCCAGACACCTTTCTCATCCATTCCATGACCTCCCAATGTATCTGTCTGTCTTTGTGTTTGTGTGGCAGATGTTACCTCAGAAGCATTGTCCCAGCCAGGTCACGTGAATCTCTTTTGCTTCTCCCTCAGCTGTCATCGTGACTGTGCATGCTATCTGATGCACTTTTTGACTCAAAGGCCACTTTTTGACTCAAAGGCCACTTTTTGACTGAGAGTAACGGAAGAGGAAAAAAAAATGTGATGTCTCTCATCCAACTCTAATTTCAGTGGAAGTTTCAAGGCTTTTGGCTAGAACACAGTTGGGAAAATTCAAAACCAGAACTAACCTACACTCCCATCTTGATCAACAGCTCTTTCCTCGTCATTTATTTGAATATCTTTCTTTCCTTGGGAGTACATATCAAGATTTTCCTCATTTAAAGAAACAAGAAAGATCAGTCACAAATATGCAGAAAATCTGACATGTGCATACTTGATGCCTACCCAGTAACATTATCAACGCCCTGCATATACACAAAAGATTAAATTAATGTACAGTTTTCCTTACACAAGAAGCAACTAAGGATCAACTGAATACAACCATCATTTCTTACCTATTTTCAGAAGATGCACATGCTGCTTCAACTTCTATCTTTCAGGCTGTTACTTATGAGAAAATGGAAGCATATTTTATTGCAAGACGGTGTCCTGATTTTGGCTGGGATGGGGATAATTTTCTTCCCAGTAGCTACTGTGTTTTGGATTTAGTATGAAATTTTGTATGTAAGAATGTTGATAATACACTGATGTTATTAGTTGTTGCTAAATCAAGGGCTTTTTTCAGCTTTTGTGCAGGTGCAAAAAGCTGGGAGGGGTATAGGCAGTACAGTTGACCCAAACTGGCCAAAGAGAGTATTCCATACCATAGACGTCATGCCCAGTATATAAGTGGGGGTGGGCTTGGGGGCCTTTCATTCATTCGTTCTGCTACTTATTCCCTTGCTCTCACTCTCTGGAACTTGGGGTTCCGAGATTGCTGCTGGGGAAATTGCTGTTCCGGGATCACTACTCAGGATCGTCCTCAGCTTGCTCTCGGTTTTGCTCCATGATTGCTACTCAGGACGGGCTGTATTGATCATGGGGTCATCGGGCAGTGAGAAATTGTGCATCGGTCATTTTGTATATTATATTATAATTATATTTTATTATTACTATTATCAATATATAATATAATTATTATCTTTTTCTTTGCTGTCCTGGTGAACCATCTTTATCTCAGTGCATGAGTTTTCCTTTCTTTCCGATGCTCCTCCCCACGCCACCGGGGAGGGGTGGGGAGTAAGCGAGCGGCTGCATGGTATTTGGTTGCCAGCTGGGCCTAAACCACAACAGAAGGAAACCCTTAACTGGTAACTTAGTTCATGGCCTCATTTGCCTCTCTATTCACATATCTAGTGAATAGCCCGGGAAATATTACAGATTCAATAGCAAAGAAAACCTGGGACACCTCAAGACACCCCATAACTACCCAAGTCTGTCTTCCCTTTTGACCCCCGAGTTCCCAAAACACCAAGGCAAGAGCAGGCAGGGCAGTTGTGCGCTTGGGTCACACCAGGGAGGAGAGAGAAGAAACAGCCCTCTGGCACCCAGGATTAGTAACAAGAATTACTGCTCTGAACAGGGGCTTAGTCAATGTGCAGGTAGAGTACTTACCCAGATATGGAACTGAGGATATCAGTTAATCCAAGGTGCCATATATACTGTACCTTTTTCCATCACCTCCTGTTGATGAATTGTTTTCCAGGCTCTTCCATGTCATCACAGCTTAGATAACTGCACTCTAGCTCAGGGCTGACTAGTGTCTGGTGACATTTGAGGCAGCAGAAGGAACCACTCTGACCCTGGTTGTGGGGTTGTCCCTGGGGCTGATCACTCAGGCCCAGGGCTGGTGAACTGGGCTGGCACAGGCAGTCTGGGCCTCTCCTCACAGATCTGCCCTGCACCTGCTGCCCCACCGTGCATCCACACCAGGACTGGGGCCTGGTGATGGGGGATTTTGATTTCTGGGCAGCCATGGCCCTGGGCAGGAGGAGATGCCTGTTATTAACTTGTAGCTTTATTGGTTTTTATTCAGACATCTCTGGAGGAACAAACTCAAATGGCAGAAGCTTTTGGCCAGGCCATCTCCTGAAGGCAACAGGCTGTCCTGGAAAGAACCCTGTCGGGGCAGACACTTTTGCTCATCCAACCCAGCTCGCCAGCCACGGTGTCTCACCATCTGACCGCAGCTCGCTCCTCAGCCAGCTGGGACACTGGGCCTCTAGAGAGATGGCCTTCAAGAAGGGCCATTTCACCTGGAGCTGTTCTCTCAGCAGCACAAGGTGTATGCCTAGCTCTGCTGTCCCTTGGTCCAGCAATGGGGTCTGGGCCTTCTCAGGGAGGGAGGAATGTAGAAAAAGGGAAGGGGAGGGGGAGAGGGAGGTGAAGGGAAGGGGAGGGGAGCTGCCAGGAGGGGAGCTGCCAGGAGGGGAGCTGCCCTAGATTTGCTCTGGATTGGCAAGTTTTTCCAAAAATGTGGATCTGTCTGTGCTCCAGCCACAGTCAGGGCAGAAGGAGCAGTGTGACGGGAGCTGCTCGCATCGGCCAGGCTGGCACGTGACAGGTCACAGGGCTCTGCTCCCAGTCACACCGGCCATCCTGAGCCCAGCACCCAGGGCCTTCCTCAGACCTCATCTTCCTCAAGGCAGTGAGGAGGAGAGATGCCCTGTCCTTGCGTGGCCCAGGGCACCTTTCTGTGGCCAGAAGGAAGGACAGGGCCCTGTCACTCTCCCCCCCAGGGGCTGACCACTGTGCTTTGTGTCAGTCCTCAGGGCTCCACAGCACTGGCAGGCCCTGCAGAGCTTCAGGGTCAGGCAAATGCCAGGGGCTCCTGGGCAGCTTTGGGCATCTCCAAAGCTGAGGCACAGCTGCCGCTTTGCTTCTGCCTATGCAGTTATTTTCTGTCTTCTTTATGATCAAAACTGTTTCTCCTCATGACACATGAACTGGACAGATGCCACATCTCTGTTAGTCTGGGAGAACTTCAGGGAAACGAGGAAGTCACAGCATGCACACAGGTAAGAGGACAGTGAAAAGGAGCTGTTCAAGGTTTTTCTGCTGTTTCATATCTGAACTCGGACATCTGTGTGCACCAAAATCAGCAGCATTTTTCCTCCAAGCTGCACAGCTTTTCACCAGCAAAAGCGGGATGTGCTGAGCTGGTCTTCGGGATAACTCATCTCCTTTCATTTTTTAATTGCATGCCTACACTTTTCCTTTTTTTCCCCACCTTTTCTTTCTCCTCCCCTTCCCCCCAGGTAAGCATGGGGATAGCAGTATAGTCCTTCTACTGACAAGTTGGGCTCAGTCTAGAATGACAGGAAGCCCACCCTGACTAATACAGTAGGAAGCGAGACAGAAAAGAAGCATGACAAAGACAGCTGTTAAAATAGCAGCTGAAAGCTGATAACTCCTGCATAAAAGGTTTTCCCACCTGGAGAAAGAGGTTTTCCCACCTGGTGTGGCCTGGAGAGCCAAAGGGCTCTGCTGCTAGCACTATCAACACATAAGCAGCAGGTCTTCTTCAACGAAGGTGACATGCATTTGAATCTTTCAAAAGGGCCTTCGTAATTGCTGATAATTTGGGCCCTGTGACAGTGATTGTAAGATTGTCAGCCTGCAGCTCTGCGGCAGTTAAAACTACCACTGAAACAGTCTTGGTGGTGGATGCAGTTCTGTGTTTTTGTTTTGGGTATTCAGTTCAGTGAACTAGAATTATTTCTTTGTAATTAGGTGATGGGGATCTTCTTGCAGTGGCCTTCCATTTCTGGAATGCATCCTGACATCCTTCGTCATCCAGAGCTTTCCCTTCTCTTCCTGAGAGGAGCAATAGTTGCGATGTGGAACAAATCCTATGAGTAATGGCTTCAGCAGTGAGCTTGGATTTTGCAAATCACAGCAGACAAACAAATGTGACAGGTGCTCCATCGCTGAATTTTGAGGTGCTTACAACCTAGAGGGAATATGGGGACATTTCCTCCTCCTCCTCCTTCTCTTTCTCTTCCTCCTCCTCCTCGTGTTCCTGTTAATGGTCCTCCTCCTCTTCCTCCCTATCTTCCTCTCTTCCAGTTCTTCTTCTTACTGTTCCTCTTTTCATTCCTCCTCTTGTTTTTTCCCATTTTCCTCTTCTTCCATCAGTTCTTCCTCTACCTTCTCTTCTTTTTCCTGCTCCTCTTCCTCCTCCTGTTCCTCATCCTTCTCCTCCTGTTTGTCCTTCCCCTCTTCCTCCTCTTCCTGTTCCTCCTTCTCCTCTTCTTCCTCCTCATCTTACTCCTTCCTTTCCTCTTTTTCATCATTCTTTCTCCTGTTCCTTCTTCTGTTAGTCCTGATCCTTGTCCTCCTGTTCCTCTTCCACCTCCTCCTTTTTCTCCTCTTCATCCTGTTCTTCTTGTTCCTCCTGTTCCTTCTCTTCCTCATCCTGTTCCTCAGTCTCTTTCTCCTCATACTTTACCTCCTCCAACTCCTCTTTCTGTACCACCTCCTCATCCTGTTCCTTCTGTTATTCCTTTTCTTCCTGGTCTTTCTCCTGTCCCTTGTGTTTCTTCTCTTCCTCCTCCTGTTCTTTCTACTCCTTCTATTCTGTCTCCTTCTCCTCCTCCTTATCCTTTTCTTCCTGTTCCTTCTGTTCTTCCTCCTCTTCCTCCTCGTCTTGTTTTGTTGTTCCTCCTTCTCCTCTTCCTCTTTATCCTTGTCCTCCTCATCATCCTTCTCCTCTTCTGCCTTCTCCTTCTGTTCCTCCTGTTCCTTCTGTTCTTCCTCCTCCTTTTTCTCTTGTTGTTCTTCTTACATTTTGTCCTCTTCCTCCTTTTCCTCCTATTCCTTCTGTTCCACCTGTAGTTCCTCCTCGTCTTCCTCCTACTGTTCCTCCTATTCATCCTATTCATCAGCCACCTTTTCCTCCTTTTCCTTCTCCTCCTCCTTTTCGTCTCTCTCCTCTGGTTCTTTCTGTTCTTTTATTCCTACTCCTCACGTTCTTCCTTCTCTTATTCCTCTTGTGCCTCCTCCTCCTCCTCCATTTCTCCTCCAGCTCGTCCTTCTCCTCTTCCTCCTCACCCTCCTCCTCTTCTTCCTGCTTTTTTGCCTTCTGTTCTTTTCCTTAACACGTTTGTGCACCACTTCGTCCTGTTCTTGTTCATCCTCCTTCTCTTTCCTGTCCTCCTCCTCCCCTTACTCTTCATGTTCTTCTTTTGCTGCCACCTTCCCCTCCAGTTTCTCCTCCTCTCCATCCTCCTCCTCTTACTCTTGTTCTTCTTCCTCCTGTTTTTCTCCTCCTCCTTTTCTTCATGTTCCTCTTCTTGTTTATTGTACTTCTCCACGTCCTGTTCCTTCTCCTACTCTTCATGTTCTTCCTCTTCCTCCTCCTTTTCCTCTTCCTGTTTCTTTGTGTTCCTCCTCCTCCACTTTTTCCTTCTCCTTCTGTTCTTTCTTCTCCTATTTTTCCCCCTGTGATGGGTTGACTGTAACTGGATGCCAGGTACCCACCGAAACCACTCTATCACTGCCCCCCCTCAGCTGGACAGAGGAGAGAAAATATAACAAAAGGCTCGTGGGTTGAGATAAGGACAGGGAGATCACTCAGCAATTACTGTCACAGGCAAAACACACTTGACTCAGGGAAAAAAATAATTTTATTTATTGGCAATCAAATCAGAGTAGGATAATGAGAAATAAAAAGCAAATCTTAAAAACACCTTCCCCCCACCCCCCTTCTTCCTGGGCTTAACTTTGCTCCTGATTTTCTGTACCTCCTCCCTGCCCTGAAGCGGCACAGGCGGACAGGGAATGGGGGTTGCAGTCAGTTCATCACACATTGTCTCTGCCACTCCTTCCTCTTCACTCTCCTCCCCTGCTCCAGCATGGGGTCCCTCCCACGGGAGACAGTCCTCCATGAACTTCTCCAGTGTGGGTCCTTCCCATGGGCTATAGCTCATCACAAACTGCTCCAGCATGGGTCCCTTCCACAGGGTGCAGTTCTTCAGGAACAGACTGCTCCAGTATGGGTCCCCCCATGGGGTCCTGCCAGCAAACCTGCTCCAGTGTGGGCTCCTCTCTCCACAGATCCACAGGTGCTGCCAGGAGCCTGCTCCAGCACAGGCTTCCCATGGGGTCACAACCTCCTTCGGGCATCCACCTGCTCCGGTGTGGGGTCCTCCATGGGCTGCAGGTGGATATCTGCTCCACCGTGGACCTCCATGGGCTGCAGGGGGACAGCCTGCCTCACCATGGTCTTCACCATGGGCTGCAGGGGAATCTCTGCTCCGGCGCCTGGAGCACCTCCTCCCCCTCCTTCTCCACTGACCTTGGTGTCTGCAGAACTGTTGCTCTCACATATTCTCACTCCTTTCTCTGCTGCTATATTCCCCCAGCAGGTTTTTTTCCCCTGCTTCTTAAATGTTATCCCAGAGGCGCTACCACCATTGCTGATGGGTTCGGCCTTTGCCAGCAGCAGGTCTCTCTTGGCTTTATTGGACACGGGGGAAACTTCTAGCAGCTTCTCACAGAAACCACCCCTGTAGCTCCCCCGACTACCAAAACCTGCCACGCAAACCCAATACACCCCCTCTTGTCCCTCCTCTTCTTGGTCCTCCTCCTCCTTATCATCTTCTTATACTTCTATCTCACCCTACTTTTCATGTTTATCTTCCTTTTGTTGATCCTCCTCCTTTTGTTTCTGTTCTGTCTCCTCCTGTACTTCTTCTTTCTTCCTCTTCCTCCTCCATCTCTGCAGTGGTTTAACCCCAGCCAGCAACCAAGCACCACACAGCCACTTGTTCACCTCTCCCCCCCGCCAGTGGGATGGGGGAGAAAATAGAAAAAAGCCCCAACCCTCATGAGTTGAGATAAAGACTGTTTAATGGGATAGCAAAGGAAGAGAGACTAATAATAGAATATACAAACCAACTGATGCACAATGCAATTGCTCACCACCCGCTGACCAATGCCTAGCTTGTCCCTGAGCAGCAATCCCTCCCCAGCCAACTCATGATACCATATGGTATGGAATATCTCTTTGGCCAGTTAGGGTCGGGCGTCCTGGTTATGCTCCCTCCCAGCTTCTTGTGCATATCCTTGCTGACAGAGCATGGGAAGCTGAAAAGTCCTTGACTTAGTATAAGCACTACAACAGCTAAAAACATTACTGCATTATCAACATTATTCTCATACTAAATCCAAAACACAGTGCTATACCAGCTGCTAGGAAGAAAAATAACTCTATCCCAGCTGGAACCAGAACCACCTCTTTTTTTTCATCCTCCTCCTGTTCCTCTTCTTTTTACTCCTCCTTTTCTTCTTACTTTTCCTTTTCCTCTTCCTGCTCCTCCTCCTTTTCTTCCTGATTCCTTGTTTCTCCTCATCCTCCTTTTTCTTGCCCTCCTGTTCTTCCACATCCTCCACCTTTTCCTCTTCCTGCTCCTGCTCCTGTTCTTTTTGTTTCTTCAGTTCCTCCATCCCCTCCTCCTCTTCTTCTTTTTCCTTCTGTTTGATGTTCTCTTCCTCCTCCTCTTGTTCTTCATGTTTCTCCTCCTTTTCCTCCTATTTCTTCTCCTCCACTTGCTCCTTCTCCTCCTACTGCCCCTCCTCCTCCTGTTGCTCTGTTTCCATCTCCTGTTCCTTCTCCTGCTCTTAATTTCCTTCTTCCTACTCCTTCTCCTTTTCCGCCTGTTCCTATTGATCCTCTTCCTGCTCTTCGTGTTCCTACTTTTTTCCTCCTGTTACTCCTCCTCCTTGTCCTTCTCCTGTTCTTCCTATTCTTCATCTTCCTTTTCCTCCTCCTACTCCTGCTTCTCTTGTTTATCCTTCTTTTCTTCTTCCTTCTCCTCTTCTTGTTCTTCCTGTTCTTCCTCCTACTCCTCCTGTTCTTCTTTCTCCTTTTTTCCTCTTCCTCCTGCTAGTCTTACTGTTCCTTCTCTTTACCCTCCTGTTCTTCCTCCTCCTTCTATATATTTCTGTAAATATTCCTCCTCCTCCTGTTCTTCTCCTTCACTCTCACATTAGCAACAGCCCGGCTCCAATATTGAAAATGTCCAGCGATAGCTGCCACACAAAAGCTAAAAATCACTGAAAGCTATTGCTGTCCCTCACCTTCCCTTGGCAGCCCTTCCACAGCACCACCCACACTGGGGCTCTGCGCTTGTTTACCTACCTAACATTCTCTCTCACTCTCACCAGAGCCCAGTTCACAATTTGAAAATGTCTAGAGATTTCTCCCACATGAAAGGTGCTAGCACTGAAAGCTATTGTTGGCCCTCACCTTCCCTTGGCAGACCTTTGTCCTCGTTGCTGCTGGGATAGGGTTAATTTTCACCAGACGCTGGTCGGGGTCTCTTCTATACCATGTGACCGTCATGCTCACTATATAGAGGGGGCCAGCGCGAGGAGGGGAGCGCTGTTCAGGAACAGGCTGGGCATCAGGCTCTGGGCAGGGAGAGACGTGTGTTGGCAAGAACCGCTAGGTATACTCTGTTGTTGTTATTGTTGGGGTTTCTTGTTTGTTTGTTTTCTTTTCCTTAGTTGTCTGGTTAAACAGTTGCTGTTGTTAACCCACGAGTTTTTGCCTTTCTTTTTCCTGGTTCTCTCCCCCATCCCACTGCGGGGGGTGGGGTGGGGTGGGGGGGTGTCAGTGGCCGCATGTTGCTCAGCTTCTGGCTAGGGCTTAACCACAACACCATTCCACAGCATCACTCGTGCTGGGGCTTTCTGCTTGTTTACCTACCTAACAGTTGTCTCTCTCTAACTCTGCAGGCCCCAGCTCACAATTTGAAAACGTCCAGAGATTTCTCCCACAGGAAAGGTGCTAGCATTGAAAGCTATTGCTGGCCCTCACCTTCCTTTGACTGCCCTTCCACAGCACCACCATGACTGGAGCTCTGCGCTTGTTTACCTACCTAACAGTTCTCTCTCTCTCACTCTCAGCAGAGCCCAGATCACCATACGAAAATGTCTACAGATTCCTCCCACACCGAAGTTGCTAGCACCAAAGGTCCTGGTTGCGGCTGTGATAGGGTTAATTTTCACCAGACGCTGGTTGGGGTGTATTCTATACCACGTGACTGTCATGGTCACTATATAGAGGGGGATGCCAGGAGGCGGGGGTCACTCTTTGGGAGGAGGCTGGGCATCATGCTTCGGGCGGGGAGCAACCTGCACTGGAAGCACCGCTAAGTACACTCTGTCATTGGTATAGTTGGGGTTTCTTGTTTGTTTGTTTTCTTTTCCTTAGATGTCCTGTTAAAAAAATCTTGTTGTTAACCCATGAATTTTTCCCTTCCTTTTTCCCGCTACTCTCCCCATCCTACTGGGGATGGGGCAGAGTCAGTGGCCACGTGGTGCTCAGCATCCAGCTGGGGATAAATCACTGTCCTGGTTTAGGCCAGGATGGAGCTAGTTTTGTTTTCAGCAGCTCCTGTGTTTTGGCTTTAGTGTGAGAAGAACAGTGATAGCACACTGATGTTGCTGGTTGCTGCTGAACCACCAAGGACATTTTGCTGTTTTCCAGGTTCTGCTAACGTGCAGATGCAAAAACTTGGGAGGGGTAGAGACAGGATAGTTGATCCAAACTGGCCAAAGAGAGTATTCCATACCATAGACGTCATGCCCGATATAAGCGAGGGTTGGTCGGTGGGCCACTAGTTTTTTCTAGATCTTTTTTTTTTTGGTCTTTTGGGCTTTTGAGGCTTTTGAGACCTTTAACTTGCCTTAATCCTTAAGCTTCCCTTCGGGTTGCTTTTTGTTTCCCTATTTTTACCTTTTTGTTTTTCACTCGTTTAGCTGTTTGTTCCCTCGCCTGCTTTCCCTGGAACTTGCTGTTCTGGGATAGCTGGTGGGGGGATACCCCTGCTCCCTGACTGCTGCTCGGGACGGGCTGTATCGGTCGTCGGGTGGTGAGAAATTGTGTATCATTTGTTTCATATATTCTATTATCCTTGTATATATTATCATTATTAATATATTTTCATATTTTTTTTTACTTTGCTGTCCTGGTGAGCTGTTTTTATCTCAACCCATGAGTTTTCCTTTCTCTCCAATTCTCCTCCCTAACCCAGCGGGGAGGGGGGGAGTGAGCGAGCGGCTGCGTGGTATTGGGTTACAATTTGGGGTTAAACCACGACAATCACGACAACCTTCAACAGCACCAGCTAAACTGGGGCTTGGCGCTTGATTACCTACATAACAGTTCTCTCTATCTCACTCTCAGCAGGCCCCAGTTCCCACTTTGAAAACATCCAGAGATTTCTCCACAGGAAAGGTGCTAGCAGTGAAAGGCGTTGCTGGCCCTCACCTTCCCTTGACAGCCCTTCCACGGCACCACCCACACCAGGGCTCTGCTCTTCTTTCGCTACCTAGCGGTTCTCTGTCTCTCACATTTTCGGCAGAGCCCAGTTCCCAATTTGAAAACATCCAGAGATTTCTCCCCCAGGAAAGGTGGTAGCAGTGAAAGGCATTGCTGGCCCTCGCCTTCCTTTGGCAGCCCTTGCACAGCACCACCCACACTGGGGCTCTGCGCTTCTTTACCTTCCTAACAGTTCCCTGTCTCACATTTTCCCCAGAACCCAGTTCCCAGTTTCAAAATGTCAAGAGATTTCTCTCACAGGAAAGGTGCTTGCAGTGAAAGGGATTGCTGGCCCTCACCTTCCCTTGGCAGCCCTTCCTCTGGCAGCCCTTCCCCAGCACCACCCACACTGGGGATCTGCTCTTGTTTATCTTCCTCGCGGTCCTCCGTCTCTCACGTTTTCAGCAGAGCCCAGTTCCCAATTTAAAAACATCCAGAGATTTCTCTCACAGGAAAGGTGCTGGCAGTGGAAGGGATTGCTGGCCCTCACTTTCCCTTGGCAGCCCTTCCCCAGCACCACCCACACTGGGGCTCTGCGCTTCTTGACCTACCCAGCAGTCCTCTGTCTCTCCCATATTCGGCAGAGCCCAGTTCCGAATTTGAAAATGTCCAGAGATTTCTCCCACAGGAAAGGTGCTTGCAGTGAAAGGGATTGCTGGCCCTCACCTTCCTTTGGCAGCCCTTCCACAGCACCATCCACCACCAGGCGGGAGTAACTATGAGTCTCTTAAGACGGGATCATAGTCAGAGAATGGGCAGAGATGCCGAGATCACACCTCCTCGTGGTCCCTCTGGATGCCCTCCGGGTTAACCAAGCTGACCTCTGCCCCAGAGTGAATGGAGTTATAGTTCCTCCACCCTATCGACTGGCTTCACTGACCACTCGATAGTATTCGTAAGGTGAAACACATTCCTGGCTGTGAGTTCGTATCGTTGCCTAAAGCCCTAGCCCATGGGTCGAGTTGGGACTAGCCTAGCAGTGCTTGAAGGTGGTGCTGTCTGGCTTCTATTAGCCCTTGTAACTGGATTAGCAAAATGGGTTGGCCAGTGCGGGTTGCGTTCATATCGGTCACCACGCCAACAAGTCCTATGGACTGGAGAGACTACATGGTCACTAGAACCATCAGAGACCACCAAAAACCAGTGGAGCAAGGAATTAATTTGGGTGGATTGGAGTTTGTTAACTCACAGATTGATGGTTCAGAAAGGTGTCATCTCTCTACTCAGAGGGACAAGTTAGCTTGGTTGCCAGAGGTGTATGAGGTACCTACCTCTTCGAGCCTCCAGGGCATTACCACCAGCCCATATTTAAGGGAGGCTGAGAGTGAAGAGGAGGAGGAATCCTCACCCCCCCGCCAGGGGCCACGGCCCAATTGTCTCCGTTGCCATCAACACCTATCCTGGGGTCGGGTGTTGACCTTCCTGTCGAGGCCACACCGGTGGTGAAGGTCCAGGACAAAAAGCCATCATGTCCATGTTGTGGGAACCGGATAGGAAAAATGTTGGAACTGACTGAACATCTTAAAAGAGCACATGGTAAGAAAAAGATCCTGTTTCAGTGTGCCCGATGCGGGAGAACGAATGTAAAACATCACAGTATTGTGTGCCATTTCCCAAAGTGCAAGGGGGCAGTGGAAGTGGTCCCAGTGGAAGGCTGGGCCTGTGAGGAATGAGGGGAGTATTTGATTCTAAAATCAGTCTGGGACAGCCTGGCCCACCCAGTTATCAGGAACCTTGAGTGGATTATTGCTTCCTCCCCGAAAGAGACTACTGCCAGAGGTGCCCACAAATAGTGCTGGACGGAGGAGGTGGAGCTATTGAGAAAGCTTGATAAGCGGTATGAGGGAAGTAAGAACATCAACAAGTTGATTGCGGAACATATTCCAATGAAAACAACAAAGCAGATAAGCGATAAGAGAAGAGGGCTGCATAAAAGTCCTGTGAAAAGAAGGGAAAAAGATCAAGAATGGAGAAAACATCTTGAAAAAGAAGGGGACCATCTAGCTGACACTGGGTCACGTACAGAAGAGGGATTGAAATCCCACTGTCGAAGGGTGATTTCTGAATGGTTGACATCTGAAAAGCTGCCCATTCTTCAGGGTATTTTTGAGAAGGTGATCGAAGGGAAAGAACATCCATCAACATTGATTGATGAGGCAACCGAGGACTGCTAGTCATGCCTGTTTATGAAGTCCACGAAGTTGAAAGCGAGCCAGGGTCAGAAGCAACCAGTGGCCCGCAGGGCTCGTCCTTCGGAACCACCAAAGGAGTGGATGAAGAAGAGGGCTGTGAAACAGGGGCAATTTCTACGGTTCCAGTGGCTGTTTTACCCGGATAGAGGGAAACTTGCCGGTATTATCCTGGATGATGTAGAATCCCTAAGGTGCGGTATCCCGCTGGACGAGGTGCACAAGGCGTTCAAGTCAAGATGGAAATCACCAGGAACATTCAAGGGCCTTGGGGCCTTCAGAACCACTGGGCAAGCCCACAACTCGGCATTCGAAGCCATGATTACGGTGAAAGAAAACTCTAAAAACATCAAGAGATGAGTAAGAATGCGGCACCAGGACCCAATGGGTTGAGTGATCTTATTAAAATAGATCCCCAGCACACCCAGCTTATGGAACTGTACAATCTGTGGTTGGTAGCTGGACCTATACAGGACATGGTGAAAGAATGTCAGACTGTTTTAGTATCAAAATTGGCTCTACCAGAATGCCAAAATGACACCAATAACTGGTGACTAATTACCATCAGATCAACCATTTTGAAGTTGTTTTCAAGGTTTCTAACAGCGAGGCTGACTAAGGCACATCCCACTAATCCATGCCAAAGGGGCTTTATAAAATCATCAGGATGTGTGGAAAATCTGAAATTGTTACATTAATTTGGAATGCAAAAAGGGAACAACGACCCCTGGGAGTGGTCTTTGTTGATTTAGCCAAAGCCTTTGACACCGTGAGTCATTCTCACATCATTATGGCTCTAAAGCAAAAGGGCGTGGACAATCATATTATTGCCCTGATTACGAATTTATACTCTAATATTAACACCCGTATTGACCTGAAGAATGAACAGTCGGATCCCCTTGGGATTCGGATTGGTGTAAAATAAGGTGATCCAATGTCTCTGATTCTGTTTAACTTACCTGTGGACCCCCTGCTGTGCAAGTTGGAAGAGGAAGGAAGTGGGTTCCAGCACGGTTTGAAAAATATAACAAGTATGGCCTTTGCAGACGACTTGGTACTGCTGAGTGGTTCATGGGATGGAATGCAGAGGAATATTGAGATCTTGGAGGTATTTTGTGAACTGGCCTCAAGACACAAGGCAAGAAGTGCCACGATTTTTACATCCAGCCTACAAAGGACTCATATATGATCAATGACTGTCCATCATGGACGATTAATGGCACTCCCCTGAATATGATTGAACCCGGTAATTCTGAAAAGTACTTGGGCGTTCATATCGACCCCTGGGTTGGGATATCAAAGCCAGAACTACTGGAGAAATTGAAAGAATGGTTACATCGGATTGGGAAGGCCTCATTGAAGCCGTTTCAGAAGGCTGACATCTTGAAAGGGGATACGGTTCCACGCTTGACCTACCTTGCAGACCGAAGTAAAGGCCATGTACCTCGAAACCCCTGACTTGGCAATAAGAACAGCAGTCAAGGAATGGTTACATCTTCCGGCAAGTACGTGTGATGCCATCCTATATTCCAGCACTCGGGATGGAGGTTTGGGTATTACTCGACTCTCTGGACTGTTCCCCAGTGTGCAGGCCCGAAGACTGCACAGGATTGCACAGTCTTTGGATGAAACAATAAGAACAATTGCATGAGAAGAGGGAATTGAGAAAGAGTTTGAAAGGTTGTGGGTCGCAGCGGGCGGCGAGAAGGATAAAATACCATTGATTTGGGATCCGAGAGTGGTCATGGCGATACCTGAGGAAGCAGGTTCGGAGGAACCAGGTTCGGAATGGGAGATACCTGCTCCTAAAGTCATCTTTCCGAAGCCCTGTGATTGGAGAAAACAAGAATTTATCAATTGGACCAAGCCTGTGTCCCAGGGCCATGGGATTTCCAGCTTTGAGAAGGATAAGATCAGTAATAACTGGCTTGAACATTATTGGGGCATTCCTCACAGGAAGCTGATTACAGCATTACAACTACGAGCTAATGTCTACCCCACAAGGGAATTTCTAGTACGGGGTAGACAGGAAACTCAAAGTCCTGTCGGCATTGTTTTGCAGAAAACTCGTCCACCGCTCATGTTATTGGGTACTGCCCTGCAGTGCGAGATGTGAGAATAAAAAGACACAACCAAATATGTGAACTACTGGCAAATGAAGCCAGGAAAAAGGAATGGGTAGTATTCCAAGAGCCGCAGTTAGAAGATAAACATCTCGAATTGTATAAGCCTGAGTTGGTATTTGTTAAGGGAGACCAAGCCTTTGTGGTGGATGTTACAGTGAGATATGAAAGTAAAACAACATCCTTGGCCTATGCGGCGGCAGCAGAGAAAGCTAAGAAATATGAACATCTTAAAGATCAAGTTCAAGAACTGACCAATGCCAAGACCATGAAATTTATGGGATTTCCCCCTAGGAGCACGTGGGAAATGGTACCATGGGAATTATGAATTGCTAACAGAACTCGGACTCTCTACATCCCAACGAGAGAAGGTAGCTCGCCGTTTGTCGAGGCGAGGGTTATTGACTTCTGTGGACACTGTTCATATATTTGCTAGCCAATCAAGGACGCTTATAAGACCCTAGTAATTATTGTATCATGTATGTATGTGCGATTGTAAATAAACTGACTTCGTATGGTGGGAGCCCGGCAAACAGACAGAGTAGTGGTATTTCACCAAGGCTGGGAATGGATAGTATGTAGGGAAAACAACTGGGCTCGGTCACATGATGCATCATGCTCCTGCCAAAAGACACCAGTTACTGGACTTGTCTAACGTGGACGGGCCACCTATACTTAATCCAGAAAAGGAACACGTCTAATTTTATATATGTTCGCTAAATAGCCAAATGCCTCGTCATCTAATTAGTGACACGCATGAATGGATGAAGGAGATTCCCCCTGTCCCTACCTACTATCCAGCGAAACCACAGCCAAGGGAACGGACTTGGCGGACTCAGCAGGAAAACAAGACCCTGCCAAGCTTGACTCTAGTCTGGCGCTGTGAAGAGACATGAGAGGTGTAGCATAAGCAGGAGGCCAGGCACGCGCTCGGCGGTGCAGGGCAACCTGCCGTCAGTGAAATACCACTACTCTGATCCTTTTTTCACTTACCCGGTGAGGTGGGGGGGTGAGCCCTGAGGGGGGCTCTCGCTTCTGGCGCCAAGCACCCGGCACGCACCGGATGCAACCTGCTCCAGGGACAGCGGCAGGTGGGGAGTTTGACTGGGGCGGTAAACCTGTCAAAGCTAGCGCAGGTGTCCTAAGGCGAGCTCAGGGAGGACGGAAACATCCTGTGGAGCAGAAGGGCAAAAGCTCGCTTGATCTTGATTTTCAGTATGAATGCAGACCGTGAAAGCAGGGCCTCCTGATCCTTGTGGCTTTTCGGGTTTTAAGCAGGTGTCAGAAAAGCTACCATAGGGATAACTGGCTTGTGATGGGCAAGTGTTGATGGTAACGCCGCTTTTTGATCCATGTCGGCTCTTCCTATCATTGTGAAGCAGAATTCCCCAAGCATTGTTCACCCACTACTACGAAGGTGAGCTGGGTTTAGGCCATCATGAGACAGGTTAGTTTTCCCCTACTGATGCTGTGTTGTTGCACTAGTAATCCTGCTCAGTAGGAGAGGAAGTGCAGGTTCAGAGCCCTGTTGTGTGCGCTTGGCTGAGGAGCCAGTGGCGTGAGGCTCCCATCTGCGGGCTTCTGCCTGAACGCCTCCAAGTCAGAATCCCACCTAGACGTAGGGATACCACAGCGCTGCCGGTGCCTCGGTGGGCTCGCGATAGCCGGCCGCCCGCCCCGCGCAGGGCGGGCCCGTTGCAGCATGCCGCTCGTGGTCGGGACCAGAGCGGTGGCCAGACATGGCACTGCCTCTCCCCCGTGGTATACCGCATGATCGTGGGGCAGCCGGCACTGAATCATTCGTAGACAGCCCAATTGTGGGTCAGGGTTTCATATGTAGCAAAGCAGCTCCCTGGCTGCGATCTCTTGAGAATCAGCCGTCGACACCAGCTTTTGTCACTCTCAGCTGCGGGCAGCGGTCGGCGCCGTCAAGGCAGCAGGTGTTGGTGGCCCGGGCTGTCCGACTGGGGCCACATCACGAGAAAAGGGCTCGGGCCCCCGCGCACAGGCGCGCCCCCGGCCTCTCCCCTTCCTCCCTCCTTCCGCCCTGCGGCGGGGAAGGCGTGGGCCAGTGTGCATGGGTGCACCCCTGGCCTTGAGCAGGTGCTCCCTTCTCCTCCCAGGCGGGGTATCCGGGCCCACTGCTTTTCCCCTGGAGGCGCATGGCCACCGGGGGGGGGGGGGCGGCAGCAGGCCACCCCTCGTTGCGCAACCGAGTGGGGTCTGGCTCTCGCTCGTTTTTTTTTTCCCCATTTTTCCTTTTTTCCTCTGTTTCCCTTTTTTTTCTCGTTCCCCTGGGGAATACATTATTAATGTATTATTAGTCATTAATTTATTACAAAATTATTATCGATTTATCAGTAATTAGTAATCTGCCACACATTATTAAATTATAATTATTATCGATGCTTATCGAGGCATTATTAAATATTGGGTGTAGATGAAAAGCGCTTACTAATACAATTCAACTCATAACGCGCTGTATCATAATTTAATTAATAATTCATATTTTATTAATATAAATTTTTATTTTGTATCTCAATCTGTCCACTTACATGAACAACTCCTATTCCCTTTCGATTAAAAAATTTTTGGATTTCCAAAAATAGATTAAAAATATCTGTAAATAGCTAAATATGGATTTTTAATATTGTATTTTATTAATTACATGTTATTAAATGCCTGACGTGTTTTATGTATGTTATTGGATGGAGCAATCCTATAAAGAAATGAGTAAAATTCCTTATTATTAGATTAGTATTCATTATCGATAATTTATTATTATTAGTGACGAATTAATAAGTCATCATTAATGACAGTAATTTAACAAATACGTTTTAATTAATCACAGAGTAGACCTGGCCTCCCTGCCCAGATTATTAATTCTCAATTTATCGCTAATTGTCAATTCATTATTAATGGATTATTATCGGTAATCGTTGACTTATCACAAAATTATTAATTTATCGGTAATTATTAATCTGTTGCACATCATCAATTTATTGATAATTGATTACTGATGCTCAGTAATATTAATACAAGTAAGCAATAAATATTTATATTATTTATAATTATTATTCAATAAAAAAAGTTTATGGCTATAATTTAATTCCTAATGCATCCTGTCATCATTTAATTAATAATTTAAACATTGATTTTTAATATTATTAAAATTTACTACTATTCATTTACACAGTTACTATCCATTTTTATTAGTTATTAATTTATCGATAACACCTAATTTATTAACTATTAATTTCATATCTAATAACTCATTCCTCTAAATCGATTCATCAGGCATCCTATAATTCAATGCATTGGCTTCATTTACATAATTAAATTCTAGCTTATGAATACAAATATTTAATAGATAAACATTATCGCAATAGATTTATGTAAATACCATATTTATTTTTTATTTTAGTCGATTAATTCTCTTGTTAATTGCACTACCTTTTATGGCTTCTTAATTAAGATGTAATTAATAAGATATTAATCACCCGGCCTCCCTGCCCACCTTATTAATTGTTAACATAGGGTTATTGATTTGGTAGCTATTAACACTAAGTCTCAATCTATTAATTGCTGATAATCTATTAATCATGTTAGATATCGCGCAAAACGCCCACCCGCCCACCGTCCCCCGTCCCGGAGAGCTCTGTGTAAACAAACACACGCACATCCCACCCACACCCCATTTCCATTTTATTATCGTGTCTTTCCCTGTGTGTTTATTTATTTGTTTGCTTGTTTGTTTTCTTTGCCCCCCTTTCTTTTATTTTCCCCTTCTTTTTTCACTTGAGCGCCTGGCAGGCGGCGGCCCCAGCTCTCCAGGGCAGGCCTCTTGTCAATCCGCTGACATTCGAGCAGAAGCCGGTTCGTCCCCATCATGCAGCTCTACCGGGACAGGGCGGCAGAGGGGTTGCGCAGCCCTCACGTCTTCCCCGTCCGTGGGTCGTGACCGGTACCTGACCAAGTCCCTCCCAGCGGCGGTGGGCTGTCACCAGGCTACCTCCGTGGGGCTCAGCATCCCTCCCGGGTGCCGGGGTCGGGCAAAGCAGCTTTCAGCCGGGGGTGGAAAGCCCCTTCCTTCCGCCTCTCCTCGAGACCTGGCTGGAGCGGAGAAAAGCGCGGGCCGTCAGTCGTAGGCCGGAAGGTCGTCTCACCCCCCACCCTCACTGCCTCTCCTGGCACAGGCCTCTGTCCCGACAAGGCCTCTCAAAGGACGCGGCCGGCCTGCCAGGGACGGCGGTCTCACGGGCCTCGCAAGAAGAAAGTCAGTCGGCCGCCTGACTGAACGAGGCCGACTTAGCCCAGCATCCTCGGGAACGAGGAGCTCTTGTGGCCACCATGCCAGCCGACCGGCCCACCTGGGGCCGTCTGCCCCCCCCCGCCCCCCGACACCATCGGCAAAGGAGCTGGGGGGGGTTGTTTGCGTGTGTGTCTCCCCGGCCTAAGGCTGCCAGGCCCGTCGTCCTCGGCGGTGCTCACTGCTTGAACGCATCCCGCCGGCATCGGAACCGCCAACAGCCGTTTGTCAGAAGCGCGGCCCGCCTTTCCGACAGCCCCGGCTGGGGCCCTGCCACCCAGTCGCTGGAGCCCGGCCCTGGGGACCCGGGTCTCTGCCCGGGACGAGGCACGCGGCTGCCGCTTACCCGGGGATGGTTTCGACCAGGAGCCGAGCCGAGCCGAGCGCATCACCCGCAGGCACGGGCGCAGGCTGGACGTCGAGGCGGCCGACAACGCAGGCTGTAAAAGAGAAGGTGGCGTTATCGACAGCATCACAAACCTTTCTTTTCTCCTTTCTTTCCCCACCCCCCGCACCCCCCCCAAAAGCAGGACAGCCGCCCCAACCCCCCGCCCGCCACCGCACGCACACGTATGCACATGTGCGTGCAGACATCCCCCAATCTCCCCCCAGGACCCCTGCCTATGCCCCTCGCACGCACACGCTCACACGCACACCGCCCCCCCCCCCCCCGGCCCTTCGCCGCCGCGCCCCTCCCTTACAGCATCTCCTCCCCCCCCCCGCCGTCGCGAGCCCGCGCCCCCCCCGCCCCTCGCCCCCCGCCTACGGTTTTGCCGCCCCGGCGAAGGGAGGCAGGAAACTTTAGGACCCAGCGGCGTCCCTGCCGGCTCCGTGCCCGGGCGGGAGAGGGGAGTCCCGGCGGCGGGCGGGTGCTCTCCAACCGCGCCTGCCGAGTCGCTCCCCTGCCGTGCCCGTGCCCGTGCCCCGGCTCCCGCCTTTCTTTCTCAGTCAGTCGCGGTCAGTCAGTCACTCGCCCTGCTGCGCGCCTGCCCGCCCCCGCCGGGGGTTGAAAAGCAATGCGGAAGCGGGGGGGGGAGAAGGAAAAAAAAATCCCAACCGACCCAAACAGAAATCTCCTCCGAAAAGAGACAGCGTCTCCCCCTCCTCAGCCGACCTATGCGCCAGGCTCCCCGCCTGCTCGCCGGCCGCTCTCGCCTGTCTCTGCGCCAGCCTCCCTTCTCCGCCGCTGCCGCGACTGAGCGGCGGACCCTCGGCGTGGCGGGAACGGCCGCCCTTTCCCCGCGGGTGGGGCCCGGTTGCCGGGCAGCGGGGCGCGCGCCTGCGCAGGGCGGACGGCTGCGGACCACCCCACCTCCCCCCCCCGCCCCCCCCCCGCTGCTCCGAGCGCCGAAGAGTCCCTGCCGTCAGGGGGGCCGCACTGCAGCGCGGGGAGGGAGGGAGAGGGGGAGGGGGAGCGCGCTCGCGGGGGAGAGGTGTGTGTTGTGTCTGTCCCTGGGGGGTGGGGTGGGGTGTGTGTCTCTGAGCGCGCGTGTGACGCGGGGGGGGGGGGGGGGGCGGTGTCTGCAGGATCGCCGATACATTTTTTAATATCTTTATTTTATTAAAAACATTGCAAGTCAAAATAAAATCAAACCCCAACTCCCCTCCCCCCCCAAAACCCATCCCTCCCCGCAAAACCGAAAGCCAGCGAGCGCCCGGCAGCGCCGGGACCCGGACCCGACTGGCGGCGCCCGGTCCCGAACTCTCCCGGCCGTCGGCGAACTCGCGCCGGGGAGGGGCGGCTCGCGCCGGGGGCCGCCGCCTCCACGCGGTCCCCGGCCGGCCCGCCAGACTCACCGCGAGCCCCTGTAGTGGGGGCGGGCGCGGCGTACTGCAGGATCGCCGTTACATTTTTCTAACATCTTTCTTTCATTAATTAAAAGTCAAAATAAAATCAAGCGATGGCAAGGGGGGGCCACGGGGGAGGGGGACGGGACCCCAATCCCCAATCCCCCACCCCCCCCAAACCAAACTCAAAAGCCGGCGAGCACTCTTTATTTTATTAAAAACATTAAGAGTCAAAATAAAATCAAACCCCAATCCCCCCCTCCCTGCCAAAACCCACCCCCAGAATCCCCTCCCTTGACCTGCTGGCCATGCTTCCTTTGATGCAGCCCAGGGTACGGTTGGTCACCTGGGCTGCGAGCGCACGTTGCTGGCTCATGTCCAGCTTTTCATCCACCAGCACCCCCAAGTCCTTCTCAGCAATCCTGTCTCCAATCACCTCCCTGTCCTCCATGTGCCTCAGCATAGCTTCTAGGAGGATCTGTTCCATGATCTTCCCAGGCACAGAAGTGAGGCTGACAGGTCGGTAGCTCCCAGGGTCCTCCTTCCTACCTTTTTGAAAAATTGCTGCAATGTTTCCCTTTTTCCAGTCCCCAGGGGAGATGGGCCCCCAACGTGCACGTAGCTTGAATGTTGTTTGCAAGGTCACTGCTGCCCTAGCACCTTACAGGACTGGCATGTAGCTGCTCCTGGCAGTCCGAGAAGCTGAAAGGCCACCAGCAGGTACATGGGCTTGGAGGGTGACAATCATTTTATTTCTATCTGCAGCAGGCATATGTCTTTAGTCATATCCGAGATGCTGAAAAGCCAGCAGCAGGCACGTGTTTTGGAAGATTATGGTGAGGTTACTTCTTTCTGGCCAGCTGATAGGCCACAAGCAGGCTGATGGGCTAAGTGACATACTTTAAAGGGTGGTTTCTGAGATGATGGAGCTTTCCTTGGTAGTGGGAAATGTCAGGAGAGAGAAAAAACTGCTGCAAAGTGCTGCTTGGAATGCGGAGACAGGGCATGAGGAGATAAAAATGTCACTTGAAGGGTTGTGCTGTGGTGTCAGAGGTCACCCAGAGGGAGTCTGTGATCAGCCCATGGCTTTGTGTTTCACAGAACAGCTTGTGAGGGTGGAGAGGCATCAGTGAAGGTACGGAAATGCTGGGGTGAGAGCAAGGTGGCAAAGCGAGATGCGTGTCTACAACCTGCAGGGAAGACACAGGCAGGTGTGGGACACTGTAAGACAGCCTGTGGTGGAGATGGACAAGAGCTCTGGCAAGGGCTGGAAGGCACCCACAGAACAGAGGTCTTTGTCCCCTTGGCTATGGCAGCTTTCTCTGCCACTGAGACCTATGAGGAGACATGTTGTCCTCACGGCACTGGGGCCTCATTGCAACTCTGCAGGGAAGCTGGGAGGTCTCATGCTATTGTCCCTCACGCAGCATCGCTCATCCTCACATCACGCTGCCCCAGGAAGAGCCCCGAGCCACACGTGAGGGACAGGATCTGCCTTCCCAGGGACTGAGGTGAGGGCTTGTCCTTTCTACTTCATCAAACAAACCCAGGGTTTTCTCAGCATCAGACTTGCCTGCACATTCCCTTTGCCTACCTGCAATCATGGCCTCCAATTATCTGCTCTAACGAGTCCCTAGGGAGACTTTGTCAGTAATGGCCCTCAGTGGGGCCAATTAACACTCCAAGACACTGTGGCATTTGCTTCGGACTTTAAGTCCTTGACGGGTTTTTTCAGTATCCTCTCAGTATCTGAGGTTCGTGGACTCAGCCCCAAATACACCATGGGGCTCATGAAAGTGCAGAAAGCCCTAACGAGCCATGTCTCTACTAGAATTTTCTTCAAGTCTTCAAGACTTGTACAGTTAATTAGAGAGGTTTTAAGAGTCTAGTTAAAGAGGAAGATTTCTATGAGCATTTAATAAAAAAGGATTTTTTTTTTCCTTTTTAAGGATTTTTTTTCATTATTTTTCCGTTTATGGAAGATGTGATAGCAGCATTTTCTAATGGCTATTGATCCAGGGTCTCTGCTAAGGAGGTCTGGACAGGCTGGAAAAGCAGTCCCTTCAGGTCTAACACTGTATGGACAACCTTAATCCTCACCGCCCAACCTCACCATTTCTGTCATTGGCCTCCTGGGACTTACATCACTTTTCCTTACGTCAGACTTCTCCACTGAAGTCTGCAACTGAGTGTTAAAGCCCCTTTCCACTAATTCCCACATGCCCTCCTTAGAGAACTGGCTGCAAACAGACACAGAAGGGTTCTTCTTATTTTTGAACATGCAAAAGTAAAACGTGGTAAGATTCCAAAAAGATAAAACACATTCCTCAGTTCTATGCCATGTCCAAGCTGGCTCCAAGGAGTTTCACCTTCCAGAAGGGAGAACTCTGCAAGAAATAGTTTTGGCAGATAGATAGGAAATTATAAATAATAACACACTTAAGAGACACGGTGAATTTCATCAGGCCAGGGGAAATAACTGGAACATGAGTGACATCAAATACACAGAGTAAGAGACAGAGTACTGGCTATGCAAGGACACCCAGCCCATGCCCAGGCTCAACTGTGTCCCATGCAGGGGTTCACAGACAGCTGTGCTCTGGGGTCTGCCGGGCTCTGAGCATGTGTGAACCCAGAAAAGGGCTTGGTGGTCCCCTAGTGTAGACAGGTTTCAACAATCGGCCCAAACCTGGACCATGGTGGATGGCCAGATCTGGAAAGGAAAGGTACAAAAGTCTGGAACTGGGAGTGACTTTGGAGGTGTGTGCCAGCATATGGGGTGGGGGAAACTGTCTGAAGGACATGTGCCGGACACAGGGACAGCAGTCACTTGATATGGCTGCTGGGTCATGCTTCCTTCAGTGCAAGCCCTGACACAGGGTCCCAGCCTCCCTCTCCATGCCACCCTTCAGGACAAACAACAGCACTAAGAGAGTGTGGGGAACTGGTTATTCTTCAGCCGTCGTCCAGGAATGGTGGAGCACCAGGACAGCAAGGACTTCTGGCTCTGCACCTTGAGCCCATTTTGCTGTTATTCCAGGCAGGTCTAGATGCCCCTCTTTAAGGACACCAGCTACAAGTTCATGTGTGGAACAACCTTGGGTATGTACCTCAGGTACCATTCACCAGCTTTGGAAGAAGAGCCCAGCCTTCAGGCACTGCACCGGGGAGATCCCGTTTTATTACAGAGATGATACGAGAGAGACAACTCTGACGATGATAATGCTAATCATGATCATGATAATTAAAAAAAAAGCCACAAAGTACAGGCCTGGAATGGGATACCCTGGGATTCATTTGTGGAGAGTGACGGGAAGTTTCTCACTATTGGGAAACATCCATGAAATCACTTTCCTAATGGACTCCTTGAGCTCCTGGATCCTCATGCTGTAGATGAGGGGGTTCACTGCTGGAGGCACTGCTGAGTCCAGGACTGCCACCACCATATCCAGGGAATGGGGGAGAGATAGGGGGGGCTTCAGGTAGGCAAACACTGCAGTGCTGATAAACAGGGAGACCACGGCCAGGTGAGGCAGGCACATGGAAAAGGCTTTGGGCCGTCCCTGCTCAGAGGGGATCCTCAGCACGGCCCTGAAGATCTGCACGTAGGAGAACACAATGAAAACAAAACAGCCGAATGCTAAACTGACACAAAACACAAGAAGTCCAGCTTCCCTGAGGTAGGAGCGTGAGCAGGAGAGCTTGAAGATCTGGGGGATTTCACAGAAGAACTGGTCCACAGCATTTCCCTTGCAGAGGGGTAGTGAAAATGTATTGGCCATGTGCAGCACAGCAGTGAGAAACCCACTGCCCCAGGCAGCTGCTGCTGTGATGACACAAGCTGTGCTGCCCAGGAGGGTCCTGTAGTGCAGCGGTTTGCAGATGGCAACATAGTGGTCATAGGCCATGATGGTGAGGAGAGAAAGCTCTGCTACAATGAGGAAGACAAATAGAAAGACCTGGGCAGCACATCCTGCGTAGGAGACGACCCTGATGTCCCAGAGGGAATTGGCCATGGCTTTGGGGACAGTGGTGGAGATGGAGCCCAGGTCGAGGAGGGAGAGGTTGAGGAGGAAGAAGTACATGGGGGTGTGGAGGCAGTGGTCACAGGCTACGGCAGTGATGACGAGGCCATTGCCCAGAAGAGCAGCCAGGCAGATGCCCAGGAAGAGCCAGACATGCATGAGCTGCAGCTCCCGCATGTCTGCAAACATCAGGAGGAGGAACTCGGTGATGGCGCTGCTGTTGGATATGTGCTGCCTCTGGGCATGGGGACTATACATGGAGGAAGGGACAGTGAGAAGCTAGGGGAGACTTCTCTGACCAAAATCAAAGCCATTTCCCATAGAAACCCCCCCGAAACTGCCTAGTCCCTTTCAGGAAAATCTTAGTGCAGCTTCCTGGCTTCAGCCGTGGGTTGTGCTGGCTGCAGGTGCCCCAGGGAGCAGGGGGTTCTGCTGTGGGTTTTGGAGGAGTCAGTCCTGCCCTACAGCAAGAGGTAAACAGGAACACGGGGTGGTCTGAGATCAAATCTGCTCATGATCTCAAAGAGCTTTCCAGCATTGTTGCTCCCTAATCCCCCAACAGCAGAGCAGAGCTTTGGGGATTTTGTCGGTTTTGTTCTGGCGTCCCCCTCCACACCCGAGACGTGATTTTGAGGCAGAAATCCTTGGCATTTCTGCTGCCCTGACAGTGATCCCTTGTATGTCCAGAGAGGCAAAGGGACCGTCCCTTAGTGCAGAGTGAGGAGAGCTGGGCCCTGTGCCCTGGAGGGCAGAGGCTGTGCCAGGTGGGAGAGGAGACAGGGGATTGCCCGGGGAAGGCATCTGCACTGCAGAGGATGGCAGGGAGGTGCCCGAATCCCCCCTCCCACAGCACTTCTGCTAATAGTTCCATCGCACTCCCTGCCCACATCTCTGCTGCCTGGAACTGTCCCTGCCAGGAGCTTTCTCTGTCTCCTCCCTGCCAGTGCTCACAGACCCCATCCCACCCGCTGTGTGGGACCCTCTACAAATGTCCTGGGCTGATCTGGAGCTGTGAGCAGCTCTGACCCTCTCAGCATGCTCTCAGCAGAAGGACCCTGCCCTGCCCTGCCCTGCCATACCGGAGGTGTCTCCTTCACCCACAGCTTCTCCCTGCAGTGCTGCGAAGAGCTCCCCAGGCAGTGGTGACCCTGGCAGGTGGCAGAGTTTGTGCCTTGGCACACAGCACCCTGGAGTGCAGGGACCCTGCTCTGAAGGACAGCCCTGGGCACCCCTGCGTGCACACCTGACTTCACACCCTGCAGCCATGCCCAGAAGGCGGCAGTCATCATGCCCTGTCCCTCTGACAGTGCAGCAGGCAATCCCGGCTCTGGAGCATGTCCTCCTCCTCTACACTAGAGTATCTCTGAGAGTTGTACGTACAGATCTTGTAGGCTGTGCGATGGGCCAGCTTTAGGAGATCCCACCAGAATCTGCAGATGCAATGCCCTGCAGCCACAGACTTACTGTCTGTGAAGATTTGTCCACCCAGTGAGCTCTCAGCATCCTCCCACCCCAGACTGCCTTTAACCTCTCTGCCTCACTCCTCTCCCCTCACTGCCTGCAGGCAGTGCCCTCAACCCTGCTGCGCTTTGCAGAGGGGCTGCTCCTGGGGAGCTGCCTCTCTGCAGCACTGCCCGCTTGCCATCAGCTCCCTCTGTCCCAGGAGCCCAGCCCAGCTCAGCAGCAGAGGACCAGCCCAAGACATCACTTTCTCGCCCCCTCTGGGCTCCCTCCAGGTGTCCCTGGGGCTCCAGGCGAACCTGCTGTGAAACAGGCTGAAGTCATCATTGATGTTCCCTCCCTCAAGAACCTCTTTCCAGCAACGTCTTTTGTCCTATCGGTGACAGAGTTAGGTCCTAGACTAACCTTTCCTTGTCCCATCATTAGACAGGACACCCAGGCAGGGACAGGCAGGGATCTCTTTTACCCTTGCTGCGGGAAGGGATTCAGCTGAGTCAATTGAGGTATTTTCCTGGATTTGTAGTCCTGGGGTTGGAAGAGGACTCCACAAACTCACAGGTGGTGAGATTCCTCTTGCCTCAGTTCAGGTGTGCACCAAATGGGTTTCTGCATGTCAGGTCCTTGTCCAAGCTCCCACGGTAAGTAATGGAGATGAAGGGCAGCAGTGAGGTGTTCAGATGCAAACACCCGGTGACATCTGAGTTGCCAGAGGTGGTCATGAGCCATCAGGATTGCTAAGTCTCTCTCCTCTTCTCCATCAGCTGTTCTTCCTAGGCCTCCATTGATGCCCACATTTAGGAGAAGGAAACGTGTCCCTCCTCTGTACGTTCAGGACAGCCTATAGAGGTGTTTGTCTGACCAAATGGAATCTTGTGCCATAAGGAAAGCTACAGCTTCTCTTTCTCTTCTCCATCAGTTATATTTCCTAGAACTCCAGGGATTGTAACTTCAGTTGTTTCATGGACATCCTTTCCTTGCCTATCTTCATTCAAGGCACCAACTCAATTCCCTGGCCATGACAGGCCTCTAGTGCTACGTGAGATGCCAGGGCTCTTCAGCACAGCAGCATGTAGCTGGGAGGGGCAGCGCAGGACGGGCAGCTACTCCAGATGGCATCTGAGACAGTGCTTGTGCTCCAGCAACTGATTCCCATCAGGGTGGTTAGGCCATGTCTGTCCCATCTCTATCCCGTAGATTCAGGCAGGGCGTGAATACAAGGAATATACCACACCAGGATACAAGGAACACATCACCACTGCTGGCACACTGCTTGTGTGCCAGTGTTCTCAAACGGTATCAGTTCTTCTCACCCTCATCCTTTACTCATCTCCTTGAAGATACAATCAAGGAACAGCGCAATGATTTTTCACAGTGTTTCTGAATCACAGGATGTCCATAGCCAAGGATATTTTCAGCAGCACCTTGTCTTTCCTGGAGATCAGCTTCATCTCCACCACAGGCCCTCCTGGACTGCAGAGAAACCCCAGACAGCAAAGCCCTCTCCTGCCAGGACATCACAGTCCAGCCCTGCTTCTCTGTGGTGTTTTCAAAAGCACAGTTAGCTGACTCCATGGGCACCTCTTGTCATCTACCTCATCACCTACATGTCCAGCTCATCTCATCATGACATTGCCCTCTGCCATCCACTCCAGCATGTCTCAGCTCTGAAGCATAGCTTTTACATAGATGGGGTCTTGGGTGCTTGGTGCCAGGTGTCCCTGTGACAAGTCTGCCCCTGGCCCTGGTGCCACAGCTGAGGTGCTGCAGCCCAAATGGGTGCCATTGTCCTTAGGGCTTGCTCTACCACCTCACCCTAGCATGAGCCCCGCCCCAAAACAGAAACCCGCCACCTAGGGGACCCAGACATCCAGGAGAGGGATCCAGGCTTCTGGGAAAAGGGCGCAGGGATCTGGGCCAAGGGACGCAGGCATTTGGGAGAGAACTTAGTTATCCAGAAGAGGAGACCCAGGCATCTGGGAGAGGACCCAGGCATCCAGGTTAGGGGATCCAGGTGTCTGGGATAGGGGACCCAGGCGTCCGGGAGAGGACTCAGGTGTCTGGGTGAAGGATCTAGGCATCCGGGAGATGGGAACTAGGTGTCGGGGACAGGGGACGCAGGCATCTGGGATATGGGACCCAGGTGTCCAGGATAGGAGATTCAAGCATCCAGGAAATGGACCCAGGTATCTGGGATGGGGGACCTAGGCATCTGGGAAAGTGACCCAGGCATCTGGGAAAGGGACCCATACATCTAAGGTCAAAGCTAAGGTCCACCTGGAATTTAATCTGGCAAGGGACGTCAAGGGCAATAAGAAGGGCTTCTTCAAATACCTCAGTAGCAAACTGTTGCGGTTTAACCCCAAATGGTAACCCAATACCATGCAGCTGCTTGCTCACTCCCCCCCTCCCTGCTGGGGTGGGGAGGAGAATTGGAGAGAAAGGAAAACTCGTGGGTTGAGATAAAAGCAGTTTACCAGGACAGCAAAGGAAAAATATAAAAATATATTAATAATGATAATAATAATATATATAAGGATAATAGAATATATAAAACAAACGATGCACAATTTCTCACCACCCAATGACTGATACAGCCCGTCCTGAGCAGCAGTCAGGGAGCAGGGGTATACCCCCCCAGCTATCTCAGAACAGCAAGTTCCAGAGAGAGCAGGCGAGGGAACAAACAGCCGAATGAACGAATGAACAGGCCTGAACAAACGGGGGGGGGGGGGGGGGGGGGGGGGGGGGGGAACAGGGAAACAAAAAGCAACCTGAAGGCAAGTTAGGGGAAGTGGCCCACCGGCCGACCCTCACTTACACCAAGCATGCCGTCTATGGTATGGAATACTCTCTTTGGCCAGTTTGGATCAACTATTCTGGCTATCCCCCTCCCAGGTTTTTGCACCTGCACATTAGCAAAGCCTGGGAAACTGCAAAATGTCCTTGAGTGTTTAGCAGCAACCAACAACATCAGTGTACTATCACCATTATTCAGGCACTAAATCCAAAAGGCAGAGGCTGCTGAAGACAAAACTAGCTCCATCCTGGTTGAAACTAGGACACAAAGGGAAGACTAGGGAAAACGTGGGCCCTCTGCTGAATGAGGTGGGTGCCCTGGTCACGAAGGATACAGAGAAGGCAGAGTTACTGAATGCCTTCTTTGCTTCAGCCTTTACTGCTAAGGCTGGCCCCCAGGAATCCCAGACCCTCGAGGTAAGAGAGGAAGCCTGAAGAAAGGACAACCATCCTTTGGTCGAGGAGGATCAGGTTAGAGATCAGTTAGGCAAACTGGACACCCATAAATCCATGGGCCACGATGGGATGCACCCACAAGTGCGGAGGGAGCTGGCAGAGGTCATTGCCAAGCCACTCTCCATCATCTTTGAAAGGTCATGGAGAACAGGAGAGGTGCCTGAGGACTGGAGGAAAGCCAATGTCACTCCAGTCTTCAAGAAGGGCAAGAAGGAGGACCCGGGAAACTAGGCCAGTCAGCCTCATCTCCATCCCTGGAAAGCTGATGGAGCAGCTCATTCTGGAAGTCACCTCCAAGCATGTAGAAGAAAAGAAGGTGATCAGGAGTAGTCAACACGGATTCACCAAGGGGAAATCATGCTTGACCAATCTGATAGCCTTCTATGATGGCATGACTGGCTGGGTAGATGAAGGGAGAGCGGTGGATGTTGTCTACCTGGACTTCAGCAAGGCTTTTGACACTGTCTCCCATAACATCCTCATAGGTAAGCTCAGGAAGTGTGGGTGAGACGAGTGGACGGTGAGGTGGATTGAGAACTGGCTGAATGGCAGAGCACTGAGGGTTGTGATCAGCGGTACAGAGTCTAGTTGGAGGCCAGTAGCTAGTGGTGTTCCCCAGGGGTTGGTACTGGGGCCAGTCTTGTTCAATTTATTCATCAATGACCTGGATGAAGGGACAGAGTGTACCCTCAGCAAGTCTGCTGATGACACGAAACTGGCAGGAGTGGCCGACACAGCAGAAGGCTATGCTGCCATTCAGCGAGACCTGGACAGGATAGAGTGTTGGGCAGAGAGGAACCTCATGAGGTTCAACATGGGCAAGTGCAGGGTCCTGCACCTGGGGAGGAAGAACCCCATGCACCGGTACAGGTTGGGGGTGACCTCCTGGAAAGCAGCTCTGCGGAGAAGGACCTGGGAGTCCTGGTAGATGACAGATTAACCGTGAGCCAGCAATGTGCCCTTGTGGCTAGGAAGGCCAACGGCATCCCATGGTGCATTAAGAAGTGTGGCCAGCAGGTCAAGGGAGGTTCTCCTCCCTCTCTACTCTGCCCTAGTGAGGCCGCCTCTGGAGTCCTGTGTCCAGTTCTGGGCTCCGCAGTTTAAGAAAGATGAGCAACTACTGGAGAGAGTGAGTCCAGCAGAGGGCTACAAAGATGATGAGGGGACTGGAGCATCCCTCCTGTGGGGAAAGGCTGAGGGAGCTGGGGCTGTTCAGCCTGAGGAAGAGAAGACTGAGAGGAAACCTCACCAATGCTTATAAATATCTCAAGGGCAGGTGTCAAGAGGATGGGCCAGACTCTTTTCAGTGGTGCCCAGCAACAGGACAAGGGGCAACGGGCACAAACTGGAACACAGAAAGTTCCGCCTGAACATGAGGAAAAACTTCTTTACTGTGAGGGTGACAAAACACTGGAACAGGCTGCCGAGAGAGGCTGTGGAGTCTCCTTCTCTGAAGATATTCAAAACCTGCCTGGACGCAGTCCTGTGCAACCTGCTGTAGGGGAACCTGCTCTAGCAGGGGGGGTTGGACTAGATGATCTCCAGAGGTCCCTTCCAACCCTTACCATTCTGTGATTCTGTGTTTCTGTGATCTGTGATAGGGGATCCAGGCCTCCAGGAGAGGACTGAGTTTTCTGGGACAGGACCCAGGTGTCCATGATGGACCTAGGTGTCTGGGAAGGGACCCAGGCATCCTGGAAAGTGGACCGAGGTGTCATCAGGGTTCTTTAGCCAGATGCCTGGGTCCCCTCCTGGATGCCTAGGTCCTCTTTCCCAGACACCTGTGTCCCCCGTCCTGGACTTCTGCTCTGGGATGCCTGGATCCCCTATCCTTGACATATGGGAACATTTCCTGGATGCCAGGGCATTCTACCAGATGCCTAAGTCCCTTTCCTGGATGCCTGGCTCCAACACCCTGGATGCCTGAGTCCTTTCCCAGATGCCTACCTCCCCTCCCAAACACCTGGGTCACCGCCAACAGTCCTGTAGTTGTACTGCATACAGTTTCAAGGAATCAGGCAGACCACAAATCAGGGGAGTCATTCTATCAGGGTGTCATGGTTTAGCTCCAGCCGGAGGCTGAGCCACACAGTCGCTCGCTCACCCCCCCCTCCCCCGGCAGGATGGGGAGAGAATCGGGACAAAGAAAGGCAAAACTTCTGGGTTAACCACAACAACAGTTTCACCAGACAACAAAGGGAAAGAAAACAACAAGAAACCCAACATACAACAGAGTGTACTTAGCGGTGCTTCCCATATAGGTCACTCCCCGCCCGAGACCGGATGCCCAGCCTTGCTCCCGAGCAGTGATCCCCTCCCACCCCCCCTGCCCAGGTTGTCCCCCTCTATAGAGTGAGCATGACGGTCACATGGTATAGAATAGACCCCGGCCAGCTTCTGGCGAAAATTAACCCTATCCCAGCCGCAACCAGGACATTATCCACCCCTTATTCTATACCATATACGTCACGCTCAGATGCTACACTTTCCAGTTCATCACCACCACTTTTCCTGTTTTATCTATATATACGCACATACACAGACATCATTCCCTTAGTCTATGGACCATCCCTTCAAAGTGTCTATTGAGTTCATTTAGTCCATGACTTTGGGCTCCATCTGTCGTAATAGTCTCTTGGGGCAGGAGAGACGATGTGGAGTTTGCTCAGTCGGCGAAACAGGGCTGGGTCTTGGTGCAGTGCAGCAGGTGACGCTGGACGCAGTGGGAGGATGGTGTGTAGTGCTGAATTGTTGCATGTTGCATCTGGACCTTGCAGTTTTGGTATCATCTGGCGTGGCTGGTGTATCATGTCCACGGTCCGTGGGTTAAAGATGTCGATCTCTCGAGGAATTTGATGGGCACCAGTTGCTAAAGCCAGTTCTGCTTCCGTTACTGCTGCACTTTGCTCAGTTTTATCAGTAGTTCATTCCTTATTAATTTGGGCAATTCTTGCTATTATATCATTGATTTGGCATATAGCAACTGTGACAGAGATGACATACAGTGACAGGGTTATATAGCAATTAACATCAAACAGTTTCATTCATTGGCTATTCTCACCCAAAATCAAATCCCCTCGAGGTACCCATCAGACTTCCCCATCCTTTCGCATCACCCACCAAGTGCACCCAGGTCCTTCTTCCCCCCCCCTTCTTCTCCCCCCCTTCCCCCCCCCCTTTTCCCCCTCCCCTTTTCCCCCTCCCCCCCCCCCTTTTTTTTTTTTAGGTAGCAAGGCTGGGTTTCTCTTTTTTCCTTTTTTTTTTTTTTTTCTTTTTCTTCCTCCTCTTTCTTCCACCTCCCCTCTCCTCTCCTTCCCCCTCGCCTCTGAGGGAGGCGGCAGGGAACGGGACTATTTTTTCCCTGGCGGAGGGATATCGGGTCTCCTGGTTCCACAGACAGGAGGTGATGCGCTTGCAAGGGGATCCGGCAGGGGCGGTGGGATCCGCAGCAGGCGGAGTAGGGGTGAAGCGGCCCAAGCGGCCTTGCTCGCTAAGGCTTCTCAGTGCGGCGGTGAGGCTGCGGCTCCGGCGCGGTCCCTCATTGCGCCCGCAGGGGCAGCTGGCAGCGGCTCAGGCTGGGGAGGCCGCACTGCGGTCGGTGGCGGCGCAGGCCATGACGGCGGCAGCGGTTCCCTGGCTCCTCTTCAGCCGCCCGTTTCTCACAAAACCATCCTTCCCGGCAGCGCCGGTGGGTCCGAGAGCCGCCTCCGCCCAGTCCGCAGCCCCCCCGGCGCCGCTCCCGCTCCTGCTCCTGGCCGCGAGCGAGGGGGGTTTGCTAGGCCTCGCTGCCCCCACCCTGGCAGGGCAGGCAGCCTGGAGACATCCAGAACAAAGCCACGGCTCCAATGACGCGAGTGACGGTGGAGACGGTTTCCTCTAAATCTATCAGATTTCCCTCATCTGATGCCTTCTCTGACTCTGAGCGCGGATCAGCTGTGAGTACTGCTCGGGCGGCAGCACTTTGAACCTTCTTTTCCGCCTGTCATGATCTTAAAGTCTCAGTCACTAAGCGCCACGTAGTCATAACTTCAGTGGCAGTTGTATTTCCTCTAGAGGCCGCCTCCCATATCGTTTCCCCCGCCTGTTCCCACGTCTTTACATCAAACACAGCAGAGACTGTGGAGGAGGCTCCTTGCTTTTGCAAAAACTTCAGCAATAGCTTGATTTTATAAGGGTCATACTTTACTCCCCTTTTTATCAAAAGCTGCGTCAATAATTTAACTATAGCCTCTTCTTCCGCAGAAATGTTAGCTCCCATTATAAATGCCCAGCCGCTCACCTGTCCTTCAGGTGATGTCCCGGGGTTGAAGCTGCAGTCTGGCTGCAAGCTTGATTCGTTCGGCTGGGTTCCCTCCGGACGCTCGTGCAGCGTTGCTTTTACCCAATCACGTCGGGGTCACCATTTGAAGGGAATGACAACACGGACTCCAGGATAGGTAGAAAGTGGAGACGCTTTAATGCACACTCACAGGGTTTATAAAGCTTCCTTATCTGCTACACGCGCTCACGCGACTAGCATGCATAGTTACAGCTCTAGCATGCATAGTTACAGCTTTGTAATTGGTATTTCTCTTCTTATCATGCGCAAGCCATGCATTTCTTGATTGGTGCGCTTAAGCATAACAAACAACTTCTTTCTGGTTCTGACTGCCTCTAACTTCTCTCGTTTACCGTGCTGTGTCCCTTCATTGACCTTTATTGTATTGATGTTTCAATCAACTCTAACTTGTCGCCAAGCGGGTCACCCATAGTCGAGCAGGCTGTCACGGAGCCCTTTTCCGGGACTACTTCTCTGCATCCTTTCGGTCTCGGGTCTTAGAGTCTGGCTTCTCATGCATCCATTGTCGTGGTCACAGCCGTATCTTTTTGTCACAGGCTGTGGCGTTTGACTTCTGGGAAGGCCATAGATCCTTCCTCGTGGCTGCCTAGGCCTTTTCACCTAAAGGCGTCTTCCCTCTGGGAGCAATTCTTCTGCTGAGAGTTATTTTGAGGCTCTGGGTCAAGTCATTTGTCTTTGTGTGCAGTGTCAGTCTACGCATGTGTCTTGGTTGGAGCTGCGCTGCCTGGGGGCGTAGCAATTTTAGTCATGAGAAGAACAGCAAGAGTCTATAGTTAATGTTGATATACCTAGACCATTTAGTTACAGACCGTACAGTCCACCTCAGAGGAAGTAGCCCTCGGCAGTGGGTGAGGATGTTAAGGAGATGACGGGAACTATCTGGGAGAGGCCACTCGAGTGGTAGTGGAACGGATTGAATCTCAAACGCATTAAGGCTTGTATGTGTAGGGGTTAATGTTGGTTTGCTCTTGTGTTTTTTTTTAATGGCAGGCTGTCTTCGGAATCTAGGTGGTATTCCTAAATGGAAACAAGACGCCTGGAATGGTCAAGCTATTGTTTTGCATCCAGGTGACTTGCTCGATACTGGTTTGGCAGATGCAGAGGGATGAGCCGTGCACCGGAGGTGGGCCGGTGTGTGGTTTTGGAGGGAAGATGCGACCAGTGGCTATATGACTAGCTGATAGGTTTTGGTTTAGTTTTTTATTTTAAAGGCCCAAAGCACTGAGCAAAGTGGGATATCAGCACCGGAGGCGACTTGGGTGAGGTGGGCAGTGACAAGTGGGCTGAAGTAGCGGTTATTTTTCAGGTTTGGTGGTGTTGGTAAAGTTACAAGCATCCCTTGCTGTTTGTGTTTTACAGGTGGTACCCGAGTGTCCTGGTTGTGGCTGGGATAGGGTTAATTTTTGCCAGAAGCTGGCCGGGGGTCTATTCTATACCATGTGACCGTCACGTTCACTATATAGAGGGGGACGACCAGGGCGGGGGGGGGAATTACTGCTCGGGAGTGGGCTGGGCATTGGGCTCCGAGTGGGGAGCAACCTGTACGGGAAGCACTGGTAAGTACGCTCTGTTGTTGTTATTGTTCGGGTTTCTTGTTAGTTTGTTTTCTTTCCCTCTGTTGTCCAGTTAAACTGTTGTTGTTGTTAACCCACGAGTTTTGCCTTTCTTGGTCCCCATTCTCTCCCTGTCCCGCCGCCGGGGGGGGGGTGTGTGTGTGTGTGTGTGTGAGCAAGCGACCGGGTGGCTCAGCCTCCGGCTGGAGCTAAACCACGACACCGATACTCAACGTGGCAACCTGTAAATGGCAGAGGCAGGGTGGGCGAGTGGCTGAAGTAAAGGAGAGCAAGATGGGAATCGGTGTGGGCAGGCTGTGGTTTCGGGCAGTATCACAGCATGTCTCTTTTTGCTTTTTTACGGGTGCTGCAAGTGGGCTTGGAGGGGTGAAGCCACGTGCTCTTGAGCGAACTGAGAAGGTGAGGCAGTTGTCAGCTGGGATGGTGCCTAAGAGCAGGGAATTGTGGCAGCTCTATTAAGTGTTTCTCTTTTGGTTTGCAGGTGCTGTGCAGGCTTGCTCCCCCCGGATGCGGGGCACGAGGGCCACCTTCGTGGAGCAGGAGCAGCAGGCACCTAGGCAAAAGGGCCCAAAGGAGGCCTGGCAAGGGGCCGTGCTGCTCAGTGCTGCAGAGGCAGGCAAAAAACCCCCGGAGACACTTGCTAGCCCCCCGGGGGGGAAAAAAAGCCTTCCTCCCCCCAGCTGCAGGGCACGAGAGGCCATCTTCGTGGTGCATGAGCAGCAGGCAGTAACCTAGGCAAAAGGGAGCAGAGGAGCCCTGACAAGTGGTCATGCTCAATGCTGCAGAGGAAGGCAAAACACCCCCGGGGACCAGTGCCAATGTGCCCCGGGGGAAAAAATTCCTTCCTGACCCCAGCGCTGGCGATCGGCTATTCCCTGAGCATGTGAGCAAGACCTGCCTCCTCCTCCCACAGCCTGGTCATGCCTCCCAGGAGATGCCCAAGCCCTATTCTCCCTCAGCCTGCAGCCACCTCAGGGGCTTCCCAGAGTGGGCAAATGCCCCCGGCCTCATCCACCTTGGGGGCAAGAATCCTTCCTGCGCCTGGCAGGGCACCAGTGGCTGCTCCAAAGCACTGGCCCCCCCCGCCAACATCTCTGCCGCCTCCCCTTTCTTACGGCTGCTGCCCCTGGCTCCGCAGGGCATGACGACGGCGAGCTCTGCTGTGCTCCTCAAGAAGGCATTCCCTTGCTCTTGCCGCTGCCATGCAGCTGAAAAGGCCTGATAGGCTCGGGCGCCTCCAGGCGTTGGTGGTTCTTCTCATCTCCCGAGGAGCTGGCGTCTCTTCTCCAAAGGCTGAAGCAGGATTTCCATCCATCAGCTGAGCTTAAAGGTAGCCCTGCTGGGAGCTGGCCTTGCAGCAGAGAACCTCCAGCAGCCTCCTCCCGTCTCCGGTCTTCCTCCCTCAGCCCCCTCCAAGTCATTGCACTGGATCGGCAAGGACGTCCTCTCGGATGTCTTCGGGCTGCTGCCGGGGCAGCTCTGGCAGTGGGACAGGGGAGGAGGCTGCCTTTGATGCTGCCCCGGGGCAGTGTGACTGCCGCGTTGCCGGGTGCTGGCACTGTGACATGGGGGTGAGGGCCCCCCCCCCGGCCTTGCGCAGCCCCGCCCGCCGCCCCCGCGCCCAGCATCCTTCGGAGGAAGGCCTTTGGGCTGCTGGCCCCGAGGCAGGCCCTGTGCTTGTCGCGCTTTAAGCCCAGCCGGTAACCCCATCCCACGCAGCCGCTCGCTCACTGCCCCCCTCCCCGCTGGGGTGGCGAGGAGAATCGGAGAGGAAGGAACACTCGCGGGTTGAGATCCAAACAGTTCACCAGGACAGCAAAGAAGAAGAGAAATTCTATGAATCATGAGAATAAAAATATATAAGGATACTAGAAGATCTGAAACGAACGATGCACAATTTCTCACCACCCGACGACCGATACAGCCCGTCCCGAGCAGCAGTCGGGGAACAGGAATATTCCCCAGCAGCTGTCCCAGAACAGCAAGTTCCAGAGAGAGCAAGCGCGGGAACAAAGAGCCGAACAAACAAAAAAGGGAAAAAGCAGGAACAAGAAGGGAGGTGGCCCACTGGCCGACCCTCACATCTGCTGGGCATGAGGTCTGTGGTATGGCCTACTGTCTTTGGCCAGTTTGGAGCAACTCTGGTGGCTATACCCCTCCCAAGTTTTGGCAGCTGCACGTTAGCAAAACCTGGGCAACTGCCAAATGGCCTTGATGGTTTAGCAGCAACCAACAGCAGCAGCGTCTTATCCCCAGTTTTCCCATCCGAAATCCAAACGACAGTAGCTGCTGGAGACAAAACCAGCTGCGTCCCGGCCCAAAGCAGGAGAGTGGTCAGGAGGCCCAGGGGGCTGGCCCTGCCCTTGGTGGCCAGACGCTGGGCACAGCTGCCAGGCATCCCTCCACAGCCACCTGGACGTTCCGACTACGGAAAGAAGGCCATTTCTACCATAGACATTCCCTTGCTTGTGGGGATGCCAGAGGGGACAGAAAGGCTTTTGGTTCCCTCTGCATCAACTTTGCAGAGACGCAGAGAGCAGGCAGGATTTCCTCCCCGTTCCCTACCAATGCACCAAGGGACAGTTGCTACTCCCCTGCTTATGGAGAGGTGTTCTTCTTGGAAAGAAGTCCCAACTTGGTTTGTGTTCTTGAGCATCTTTTTCCTTGCACTTCAAGAGTTCCTCTCCTCCTTTGGCCTTCAGCCTTGACCTCACAGCTCTCTGCAGCTTCCTGAGGAGGGCACGTGGAGCGGGAGGTGCTGAGCTCTTCTCCCTGCTGCCCAGTGGCAGGGCGCGTGGGAAGGGCTCCAAGCTGCGTCCCTCAGGGAGGGTCGGCCTTGACAGGAGCAAACATTTCTTTCCCGAGAGGCTGCTCAAACCCTGCAAGAGGCTTGGGAGAGAGGCTGTCGATGCCCCATGCCTGTCAGTGTTTAAGAGCCATTTGGACAAGGCCCTTCATGCCATGCTGGAACGTTTGGTCAGCTCTGAAGTGGTCAGGTAGTTGGACTACGTGATCTTTAGAGGTCCCTTCAAACTCAACTCCCTTCCCTTCCCTTCCCTTCCCTTCCCTTCCCTTCCCTTCCCTTCCCTTCCCTTCCCTTCCCTCATGATGAGTCAAAGAACGATGAGACTCTTATTTGCCTGAAATGCCAGGGGATTTCCAACTCCAAAACCACTTTCAAGGACACAAATCAAAAAGCTTACAAGTGGAATTAGGACTTGATTGGATTTTATTTGCTTCTATGTTATATTATTTTGCCTTATGTTATGTTATGTTATTTACTGTTATGTTACTTTATGTTATTTAATGTTATTTTATATTATTTTTCTGAATCCGTTTCAGAGCCGATGCTCGCAAGCATGAGCACAATGGACACGTGGAGCCAGGAGCAGGCTGATGCATTCTTCCGTTTAGCTTGAGCAAACATGCCTTGCAGGCTGGTCAAGGAAAGCCACAGAGCCACAGAAAGCAGCAGCAGGAATAGAGGCCAAGGCGTCCCTCTTTCCCCAGCAGGGAGAACTGGAAGAAGGAGCATTGGTACCCGCCACACCTCGATGTGGAAGAAGAAGAAGAGGAAGAAGAAGAGGTGTGTGGTACCGTGGGGTGTTTTCCAAAGTAGGAGACCTAGCGATGACCAGCACACTTTTTGCCTTCCCAAACTTGCTGCGCCGCTGTGCTTCCTGGCCAGTGATGCAGGAAAAGCGCTCTCATGCCTGCCCAGCGCTTGCGTTGCCCGCCGGGAGAGCTGACAAGTGGCAGCTCCTGATGGTGCAGCGAGCCCGGAGCCCGTCCAAGCCGCGGGTGTTTGGCCGGGGAAATGGAGCCAAGGCAAGAGCAGAGCTGGCTCCCGCTCCAATCGTGCAAGGGCCAAGAGAGCCCCAGAGAGCCAGGGCCCGAGGGGCGCCTTGCAGGCGCAAGAGCAGCAGGCAAGAAGCTAGCCGAAAGGGCCCAGAGGAGGCCTGACAAGGGGTTGTGCTCAATGCTACAGAGGACAAGAAGCCAGGCGCGGGGGCCCCCTGGGGGCCCACCCTGGCACTCTCGAAAGCTTCCTCCCCCCGGATGCGGGGCACGAGGGCCACCTTCGTGGAGCAGGAGCAGCAGGCACCTAGGCAAAAGGGCCCAAAGGAGGCCTGGCAAGGGGCCGTGCTGCTCAGTGCTGCAGAGGCAGGCAAAAAACCCCCGGAGACACTTGCTAGCCCCCCGGGGGGGAAAAAAAGCCTTCCTCCCCCCAGCTGCAGGGCACGAGAGGCCATCTTCGTGGTGCATGAGCAGCAGGCAGTAACCTAGGCAAAAGGGAGCAGAGGAGCCCTGACAAGTGGTCATGCTCAATGCTGCAGAGGAAGGCAAAACACCCCCGGGGACCAGTGCCAATGTGCCCCGGGGGAAAAAATTCCTTCCTGACCCCAGCGCTGGCGATCGGCTATTCCCTGAGCATGTGAGCAAGACCTGCCTCCTCCTCCCACAGCCTGGTCATGCCTCCCAGGAGATGCCCAAGCCCTATTCTCCCTCAGCCTGCAGCCACCTCAGGGGCTTCCCAGAGTGGGCAAATGCCCCCGGCCTCATCCACCTTGGGGGCAAGAATCCTTCCTGCGCCTGGCAGGGCACCAGTGGCTGCTCCAAAGCACTGGCCCCCCCCCGCCAACATCTCTGCCGCCTCCCCTTTCTTACGGCTGCTGCCCCTGGCTCCGCAGGGCATGACGACGGCGAGCTCTGCTGTGCTCCTCAAGAAGGCATTCCCTTGCTCTTGCCGCTGCCATGCAGCTGAAAAGGCCTGATAGGCTCGGGCGCCTCCAGGCGTTGGTGGTTCTTCTCATCTCCCGAGGAGCTGGCGTCTCTTCTCCAAAGGCTGAAGCAGGATTTCCATCCATCAGCTGAGCTTAAAGGTAGCCCTGCTGGGAGCTGGCCTTGCAGCAGAGAACCTCCAGCAGCCTCCTCCCGTCTCCGGTCTTCCTCCCTCAGCCCCCTCCAAGTCATTGCACTGGATCGGCAAGGACGTCCTCTCGGATGTCTTCGGGCTGCTGCCGGGGCAGCTCTGGCAGTGGGACAGGGGAGGAGGCTGCCTTTGATGCTGCCCCGGGGCAGTGTGACTGCCGCGTTGCCGGGTGCTGGCACTGTGACATGGGGGTGAGGGCCCCCCCCCCGGCCTTGCGCAGCCCCGCCCGCCGCCCCCGCGCCCAGCATCCTTCGGAGGAAGGCCTTTGGGCTGCTGGCCCCGAGGCAGGCCCTGTGCTTGTCGCGCTTTAAGCCCAGCCGGTAACCCCATCCCACGCAGCCGCTCGCTCACTGCCCCCCTCCCCGCTGGGGTGGCGAGGAGAATCGGAGAGGAAGGAACACTCGCGGGTTGAGATCCAAACAGTTCACCAGGACAGCAAAGAAGAAGAGAAATTCTATGAATCATGAGAATAAAAATATATAAGGATACTAGAAGATCTGAAACGAACGATGCACAATTTCTCACCACCCGACGACCGATACAGCCCGTCCCGAGCAGCAGTCAGGGAACAGGAATATTCCCCAGCAGCTGTCCCAGAACAGCAAGTTCCAGAGAGAGCAAGCGAGGGAACAAAGAGCCGAACAAACAAAAAAAGGGAAAAAAGCAGGAACAAGAAGGGAGGTGGCCCACTGGCCGACCCTCACATCTGCTGGGCATGAGGTCTGTGGTATGGCCTACTGTCTTTGGCCAGTTTGGAGCAACTCTGGTGGCTATACCCCTCCCAAGTTTTGGCAGCTGCACGTTAGCAAAAGCTGGGCAACTGCCAAATGGCCTTGATGGTTTAGCAGCAACCAACAGCAGCAGCGTCTTATCCCCAGTTTTCCCATCCGAAATCCAAACGACAGTAGCTGCTGGAGACAAAACCAGCTGCGTCCCGGCCCAAAGCAGGAGAGTGGTCAGGAGGCCCAGGGGGCTGGCCCTGCCCTTGGTGGCCAGACGCTGGGCACAGCTGCCAGGCATCCCTCCACAGCCACCTGGACGTTCCGACTACGGAAAGAAGGCCATTTCTACCATAGACATTCCCTTGCTTGTGGGGATGCCAGAGGGGACAGAAAGGCTTTTGGTTCCCTCTGCATCAACTTTGCAGAGACGCAGAGAGCAGGCAGGATTTCCTCCCCGTTCCCTACCAATGCACCAAGGGACATTTGCTACTCCCCTGCTTATGGAGAGGTGTTCTTCTTGGAAAGAAGTCCCAACTTGGTTTGTGTTCTTGAGCATCTTTTTCCTTGCACTTCAAGAGTTCCTCTCCTCCTTTGGCCTTCAGCCTTGACCTCACAGCTCTCTGCAGCTTCCTGAGGAGGGCACGTGGAGCGGGAGGTGCTGAGCTCTTCTCCCTGCTGCCCAGTGGCAGGGCGCGTGGGAAGGGCTCCAAGCTGCGTCCCTCAGGGAGGGTCGGCCTTGACAGGAGCAAACATTTCTTTCCCGAGAGGCTGCTCAAACCCTGCAAGAGGCTTGGGAGAGAGGCTGTCGATGCCCCATGCCTGTCAGTGTTTAAGAGCCATTTGGACAAGGCCCTTCATGCCATGCTGGAACGTTTGGTCAGCTCTGAAGTGGTCAGGTAGTTGGACTACGTGATCTTTAGAGGTCCCTTCAAACTCAACTCCCTTCCCTTCCCTTCCCTTCCCTTCCCTTCCCTTCCCTTCCCTTCCCTTCCCTTCCCTTCCCTTCCCTTCCCTCATGATGAGTCAAAGAACGATGAGACTCTTATTTGCCTGAAATGCCAGGGGATTTCCAACTCCAAAACCACTTTCAAGGACACAAATCAAAAAGCTTACAAGTGGAATTAGGACTTGATTGGATTTTATTTGCTTCTATGTTATATTATTTTGCCTTATGTTATGCTATGTTATTTACTGTTATGTTACTTTATGTTATTTAATGTTATTTTATATTATTTTTCTGAATCCGTTTCAGAGCCGATGCTCGCAAGCATGAGCACAATGGACACGTGGAGCCAGGAGCAGGCTGATGCATTCTTCCGTTTAGCTTGAGCAAACATGCCTTGCAGGCTGGTCAAGGAAAGCCACAGAGCCACAGAAAGCAGCAGCAGGAATAGAGGCCAAGGCGTCCCTCTTTCCCCAGCAGGGAGAACTGGAAGAAGGAGCATTGGTACCCGCCACACCTCGATGTGGAAGAAGAAGAAGAGGAAGAAGAAGAGGTGTGTGGTACCGTGGGGTGTTTTCCAAAGTAGGAGACCTAGCGATGACCAGCACACTTTTTGCCTTCCCAAACTTGCTGCGCCGCTGTGCTTCCTGGCCAGTGATGCAGGAAAAGCGCTCTCATGCCTGCCCAGCGCTTGCGTTGCCCGCCGGGAGAGCTGACAAGTGGCAGCTCCTGATGGTGCAGCGAGCCCGGAGCCCGTCCAAGCCGCGGGTGTTTGGCCGGGGAAATGGAGCCAAGGCAAGAGCAGAGCTGGCTCCCGCTCCAATCGTGCAAGGGCCAAGAGAGCCCCAGAGAGCCAGGGCCCGAGGGGCGCCTTGCAGGCGCAAGAGCAGCAGGCAAGAAGCTAGCCGAAAGGGCCCAGAGGAGGCCTGACAAGGGGTTGTGCTCAATGCTACAGAGGACAAGAAGCCAGGCGCGGGGGCCCCCTGGGGGCCCACCCTGGCACTCTCGAAAGCTTCCTCCCCCCGGATGCGGGGCACGAGGGCCACCTTCGTGGAGCAGGAGCAGCAGGCACCTAGGCAAAAGGGCCCAAAGGAGGCCTGGCAAGGGGCCGTGCTGCTCAGTGCTGCAGAGGCAGGCAAAAAACCCCCGGAGACACTTGCTAGCCCCCCGGGGGGGAAAAAAAGCCTTCCTCCCCCCAGCTGCAGGGCACGAGAGGCCATCTTCGTGGTGCATGAGCAGCAGGCAGTAACCTAGGCAAAAGGGAGCAGAGGAGCCCTGACAAGTGGTCATGCTCAATGCTGCAGAGGAAGGCAAAACACCCCCGGGGACCAGTGCCAATGTGCCCCGGGGGAAAAAATTCCTTCCTGACCCCAGCGCTGGCGATCGGCTATTCCCTGAGCATGTGAGCAAGACCTGCCTCCTCCTCCCACAGCCTGGTCATGCCTCCCAGGAGATGCCCAAGCCCTATTCTCCCTCAGCCTGCAGCCACCTCAGGGGCTTCCCAGAGTGGGCAAATGCCCCCGGCCTCATCCACCTTGGGGGCAAGAATCCTTCCTGCGCCTGGCAGGGCACCAGTGGCTGCTCCAAAGCACTGGCCCCCCCCGCCAACATCTCTGCCGCCTCCCCTTTCTTACGGCTGCTGCCCCTGGCTCCGCAGGGCATGACGACGGCGAGCTCTGCTGTGCTCCTCAAGAAGGCATTCCCTTGCTCTTGCCGCTGCCATGCAGCTGAAAAGGCCTGATAGGCTCGGGCGCCTCCAGGCGTTGGTGGTTCTTCTCATCTCCCGAGGAGCTGGCGTCTCTTCTCCAAAGGCTGAAGCAGGATTTCCATCCATCAGCTGAGCTTAAAGGTAGCCCTGCTGGGAGCTGGCCTTGCAGCAGAGAACCTCCAGCAGCCTCCTCCCGTCTCCGGTCTTCCTCCCTCAGCCCCCTCCAAGTCATTGCACTGGATCGGCAAGGACGTCCTCTCGGATGTCTTCGGGCTGCTGCCGGGGCAGCTCTGGCAGTGGGACAGGGGAGGAGGCTGCCTTTGATGCTGCCCCGGGGCAGTGTGACTGCCTGCGTTGCCGGGTGCTGGCACTGTGACATGGGGGTGAGGGCCCCCCCCCCGGCCTTGCGCAGCCCCGCCCGCCGCCCCCGCGCCCAGCATCCTTCGGAGGAAGGCCTTTGGGCTGCTGGCCCCGAGGCAGGCCCTGTGCTTGTCGCGCTTTAAGCCCAGCCGGTAACCCCATCCCACGCAGCCGCTCGCTCACTGCCCCCCTCCCCGCTGGGGTGGCGAGGAGAATCGGAGAGGAAGGAACACTCGCGGGTTGAGATCCAAACAGTTCACCAGGACAGCAAAGAAGAAGAGAAATTCTATGAATCATGAGAATAAAAATATATAAGGATACTAGAAGATCTGAAACGAACGATGCACAATTTCTCACCACCCGACGACCGATACAGCCCGTCCCGAGCAGCAGTCGGGGAACAGGAATATTCCCCAGCAGCTGTCCCAGAACAGCAAGTTCCAGAGAGAGCAAGCGCGGGAACAAAGAGCCGAACAAACAAAAAAAGGGAAAAAGCAGGAACAAGAAGGGAGGTGGCCCACTGGCCGACCCTCACATCTGCTGGGCATGAGGTCTGTGGTATGGCCTACTGTCTTTGGCCAGTTTGGAGCAACTCTGCTGGCTATACCCCTCCCAAGTTTTGGCAGCTGCACGTTAGCAAAACCTGGGCAACTGCCAAATGTCCTTGATGGTTTAGCAGCAACCAACAGCAGCAGCGTCTTATCCCCAGTTTTCCCATCCGAAATCCAAACGACAGTAGCTGCTGGAGACAAAACCAGCTGCGTCCCGGCCCAAAGCAGGAGAGTGGTCAGGAGGCCCAGGGGGCTGGCCCTGCCCTTGGTGGCCAGACGCTGGGCACAGCTGCCAGGCATCCCTCCACAGCCACCTGGACGTTCCGACTACGGAAAGAAGGCCATTTCTACCATAGACATTGCCTTGCTTGTGGGGATGCCAGAGGGGACAGAAAGGCTTTTGGTTCCCTCTGCATCAACTTTGCAGAGACGCAGAGAGCAGGCAGGATTTCCTCCCCGTTCCCTACCAATGCACCAAGGGACATTTGCTACTCCCCTGCTTATGGAGAGGTGTTCTTCTTGGAAAGAAGGCCCAACTTGGTTTGTGTTCTTGAGCATCTTTTTCCTTGCACTTCAAGAGTTCCTCTCCTCCTTTGGCCTTCAGCCTTGACCTCACAGCTCTCTGCAGCTTCCTGAGGAGGGCACGTGGAGCGGGAGGTGCTGAGCTCTTCTCCCTGCTGCCCAGTGGCAGGGCGCGTGGGAAGGGCTCCAAGCTGCGTCCCTCAGGGAGGGTCGGCCTTGACAGGAGCAAACATTTCTTTCCCGAGAGGCTGCTCAAACCCTGCAAGAGGCTTGGGAGAGAGGCTGTCGATGCCCCATGCCTGTCAGTGTTTAAGAGCCATTTGGACAAGGCCCTTCATGCCATGCTGGAACGTTTGGTCAGCTCTGAAGTGGTCAGGTAGTTGGACTACGTGATCTTTAGAGGTCCCTTCAAACTCAACTCCCTTCCCTTCCCTTCCCTTCCCTTCCCTTCCCTTCCCTTCCCTTCCCTTCCCTTCCCTTCCCTCATGATGAGTCAAAGAACGATGAGACTCTTATTTGCCTGAAATGCCAGGGGATTTCCAACTCCAAAACCACTTTCAAGGACACAAATCAAAAGCTTACAAGTGGAATTAGGACTTGATTGGATTTTATTTGCTTCTATGTTATATTATTTTGCCTTATGTTATGTTATGTTATTTACTGTTATGTTACTTTATGTTATTTAATGTTATTTTATATTATTTTTCTGAATCCGTTTCAGAGCCGATGCTCGCAAGCATGAGCACAATGGACACGTGGAGCCAGGAGCAGGCTGATGCATTCTTCCGTTTAGCTTGAGCAAACATGCCTTGCAGGCTGGTCAAGGAAAGCCACAGAGCCACAGAAAGCAGCAGCAGGAATAGAGGCCAAGGCGTCCCTCTTTCCCCAGCAGGGAGAACTGGAAGAAGGAGCATTGGTACCCGCCACACCTCGATGTGGAAGAAGAAGAAGAGGAAGAAGAAGAGGTGTGTGGTACCGTGGGGTGTTTTCCAAAGTAGGAGACCTAGCGATGACCAGCACACTTTTTGCCTTCCCAAACTTGCTGCGCCGCTGTGCTTCCTGGCCAGTGATGCAGGAAAAGCGCTCTCATGCCTGCCCAGCGCTTGCGTTGCCCGCCGGGAGAGCTGACAAGTGGCAGCTCCTGATGGTGCAGCGAGCCCGGAGCCCGTCCAAGCCGCGGGTGTTTGGCCGGGGAAATGGAGCCAAGGCAAGAGCAGAGCTGGCTCCCGCTCCAATCGTGCAAGGGCCAAGAGAGCCCCAGAGAGCCAGGGCCCGAGGGGCGCCTTGCAGGCGCAAGAGCAGCAGGCAAGAAGCTAGCCGAAAGGGCCCAGAGGAGGCCTGACAAGGGGTTGTGCTCAATGCTACAGAGGACAAGAAGCCAGGCGCGGGGGCCCCCTGGGGGCCCACCCTGGCACTCTCGAAAGCTTCCTCCCCCCGGATGCGGGGCACGAGGGCCACCTTCGTGGAGCAGGAGCAGCAGGCACCTAGGCAAAAGGGCCCAAAGGAGGCCTGGCAAGGGGCCGTGCTGCTCAGTGCTGCAGAGGCAGGCAAAAAACCCCCGGAGACACTTGCTAGCCCCCCGGGGGGGAAAAAAAGCCTTCCTCCCCCCAGCTGCAGGGCACGAGAGGCCATCTTCGTGGTGCATGAGCAGCAGGCAGTAACCTAGGCAAAAGGGAGCAGAGGAGCCCTGACAAGTGGTCATGCTCAATGCTGCAGAGGAAGGCAAAACACCCCCGGGGACCAGTGCCAATGTGCCCCGGGGGAAAAAATTCCTTCCTGACCCCAGCGCTGGCGATCGGCTATTCCCTGAGCATGTGAGCAAGACCTGCCTCCTCCTCCCACAGCCTGGTCATGCCTCCCAGGAGATGCCCAAGCCCTATTCTCCCTCAGCCTGCAGCCACCTCAGGGGCTTCCCAGAGTGGGCAAATGCCCCCGGCCTCATCCACCTTGGGGGCAAGAATCCTTCCTGCGCCTGGCAGGGCACCAGTGGCTGCTCCAAAGCACTGGCCCCCCCCCCCCCACATCTCTGCCGCCTCCCCTTTCTTACGGCTGCTGCCCCTGGCTCCGCAGGGCATGACGACGGCGAGCTCTGCTGTGCTCCTCAAGAAGGCATTCCCTTGCTCTTGCCGCTGCCATGCAGCTGAAAAGGCCTGATAGGCTCGGGCGCCTCCAGGCGTTGGTGGTTCTTCTCATCTCCCGAGGAGCTGGCGTCTCTTCTCCAAAGGCTGAAGCAGGATTTCCATCCATCAGCTGAGCTTAAAGGTAGCCCTGCTGGGAGCTGGCCTTGCAGCAGAGAACCTCCAGCAGCCTCCTCCCGTCTCCGGTCTTCCTCCCTCAGCCCCCTCCAAGTCATTGCACTGGATCGGCAAGGACGTCCTCTCGGATGTCTTCGGGCTGCTGCCGGGGCAGCTCTGGCAGTGGGACAGGGGAGGAGGCTGCCTTTGATGCTGCCCCGGGGCAGTGTGACTGCCGCGTTGCCGGGTGCTGGCACTGTGACATGGGGGTGAGGGGCCCCCCCCCCGGCCTTGCGCAGCCCCGCCCGCCGCCCCCGCGCCCAGCATCCTTCGGAGGAAGGCCTTTGGGCTGCTGGCCCCGAGGCAGGCCCTGTGCTTGTCGCGCTTTAAGCCCAGCCGGTAACCCCATCCCACGCAGCCGCTCGCTCACTGCCCCCCTCCCCGCTGGGGTGGCGAGGAGAATCGGAGAGGAAGGAACACTCGCGGGTTGAGATCCAAACAGTTCACCAGGACAGCAAAGAAGAAGAGAAATTCTATGAATCATGAGAATAAAAATATATAAGGATACTAGAAGATCTGAAACGAACGATGCACAATTTCTCACCACCCGACGACCGATACAGCCCGTCCCGAGCAGCAGTCGGGGAACAGGAATATTCCCCAGCAGCTGTCCCAGAACAGCAAGTTCCAGAGAGAGCAAGCGCGGGAACAAAGAGCCGAACAAACAAAAAAAGGGAAAAAAGCAGGAACAAGAAGGGAGGTGGCCCACTGGCCGACCCTCACATCTGCTGGGCATGAGGTCTGTGGTATGGCCTACTGTCTTTGGCCAGTTTGGAGCAACTCTGCTGGCTATACCCCTCCCAAGTTTTGGCAGCTGCACGTTAGCAAAACCTGGGCAACTGCCAAATGGCCTTGATGGTTTAGCAGCAACCAACAGCAGCAGCGTCTTATCCCCAGTTTTCCCATCCGAAATCCAAACGACAGTAGCTGCTGGAGACAAAACCAGCTGCGTCCCGGCCCAAAGCAGGAGAGTGGTCAGGAGGCCCAGGGGGCTGGCCCTGCCCTTGGTGGCCAGACGCTGGGCACAGCTGCCAGGCATCCCTCCACAGCCACCTGGACGTTCCGACTACGGAAAGAAGGCCATTTCTACCATAGACATTGCCTTGCTTGTGGGGATGCCAGAGGGGACAGAAAGGCTTTTGGTTCCCTCTGCATCAACTTTGCAGAGACGCAGAGAGCAGGCAGGATTTCCTCCCCGTTCCCTACCAATGCACCAAGGGACATTTGCTACTCCCCTGCTTATGGAGAGGTGTTCTTCTTGGAAAGAAGTCCCAACTTGGTTTGTGTTCTTGAGCATCTTTTTCCTTGCACTTCAAGAGTTCCTCTCCTCCTTTGGCCTTCAGCCTTGACCTCACAGCTCTCTGCAGCTTCCTGAGGAGGGCACGTGGAGCGGGAGGTGCTGAGCTCTTCTCCCTGCTGCCCAGTGGCAGGGCGCGTGGGAAGGGCTCCAAGCTGCGTCCCTCAGGGAGGGTCGGCCTTGACAGGAGCAAACATTTCTTTCCCGAGAGGCTGCTCAAACCCTGCAAGAGGCTTGGGAGAGAGGCTGTCGATGCCCCATGCCTGTCAGTGTTTAAGAGCCATTTGGACAAGGCCCTTCATGCCATGCTGGAACGTTTGGTCAGCTCTGAAGTGGTCAGGTAGTTGGACTACGTGATCTTTAGAGGTCCCTTCAAACTCAACTCCCTTCCCTTCCCTTCCCTTCCCTTCCCTTCCCTTCCCTTCCCTTCCCTTCCCTTCCCTTCCCTTCCCTCATGATGAGTCAAAGAACGATGAGACTCTTATTTGCCTGAAATGCCAGGGGATTTCCAACTCCAAAACCACTTTCAAGGACACAAATCAAAAAGCTTACAAGTGGAATTAGGACTTGATTGGATTTTATTTGCTTCTATGTTATATTATTTTGCCTTATGTTATGTTATGTTATTTACTGTTATGTTACTTTATGTTATTTAATGTTATTTTATATTATTTTTCTGAATCCGTTTCAGAGCCGATGCTCGCAAGCATGAGCACAATGGACACGTGGAGCCAGGAGCAGGCTGATGCATTCTTCCGTTTAGCTTGAGCAAACATGCCTTGCAGGCTGGTCAAGGAAAGCCACAGAGCCACAGAAAGCAGCAGCAGGAATAGAGGCCAAGGCGTCCCTCTTTCCCCAGCAGGGAGAACTGGAAGAAGGAGCATTGGTACCCGCCACACCTCGATGTGGAAGAAGAAGAAGAGGAAGAAGAAGAGGTGTGTGGTACCGTGGGGTGTTTTCCAAAGTAGGAGACCTAGCGATGACCAGCACACTTTTTGCCTTCCCAAACTTGCTGCGCCGCTGTGCTTCCTGGCCAGTGATGCAGGAAAAGCGCTCTCATGCCTGCCCAGCGCTTGCGTTGCCCGCCGGGAGAGCTGACAAGTGGCAGCTCCTGATGGTGCAGCGAGCCCGGAGCCCGTCCAAGCCGCGGGTGTTTGGCCGGGGAAATGGAGCCAAGGCAAGAGCAGAGCTGGCTCCCGCTCCAATCGTGCAAGGGCCAAGAGAGCCCCAGAGAGCCAGGGCCCGAGGGGCGCCTTGCAGGCGCAAGAGCAGCAGGCAAGAAGCTAGCCGAAAGGGCCCAGAGGAGGCCTGACAAGGGGTTGTGCTCAATGCTACAGAGGACAAGAAGCCAGGCGCGGGGGCCCCCTGGGGGCCCACCCTGGCACTCTCGAAAGCTTCCTCCCCCCGGATGCGGGGCACGAGGGCCACCTTCGTGGAGCAGGAGCAGCAGGCACCTAGGCAAAAGGGCCCAAAGGAGGCCTGGCAAGGGGCCGTGCTGCTCAGTGCTGCAGAGGCAGGCAAAAAACCCCCGGAGACACTTGCTAGCCCCCCGGGGGGGAAAAAAAGCCTTCCTCCCCCCAGCTGCAGGGCACGAGAGGCCATCTTCGTGGTGCATGAGCAGCAGGCAGTAACCTAGGCAAAAGGGAGCAGAGGAGCCCTGACAAGTGGTCATGCTCAATGCTGCAGAGGAAGGCAAAACACCCCCGGGGACCAGTGCCAATGTGCCCCGGGGGAAAAAATTCCTTCCTGACCCCAGCGCTGGCGATCGGCTATTCCCTGAGCATGTGAGCAAGACCTGCCTCCTCCTCCCACAGCCTGGTCATGCCTCCCAGGAGATGCCCAAGCCCTATTCTCCCTCAGCCTGCAGCCACCTCAGGGGCTTCCCAGAGTGGGCAAATGCCCCCGGCCTCATCCACCTTGGGGGCAAGAATCCTTCCTGCGCCTGGCAGGGCACCAGTGGCTGCTCCAAAGCACTGGCCCCCCCCCCCCCACATCTCTGCCGCCTCCCCTTTCTTACGGCTGCTGCCCCTGGCTCCGCAGGGCATGACGACGGCGAGCTCTGCTGTGCTCCTCAAGAAGGCATTCCCTTGCTCTTGCCGCTGCCATGCAGCTGAAAAGGCCTGATAGGCTCGGGCGCCTCCAGGCGTTGGTGGTTCTTCTCATCTCCCGAGGAGCTGGCGTCTCTTCTCCAAAGGCTGAAGCAGGATTTCCATCCATCAGCTGAGCTTAAAGGTAGCCCTGCTGGGAGCTGGCCTTGCAGCAGAGAACCTCCAGCAGCCTCCTCCCGTCTCCGGTCTTCCTCCCTCAGCCCCCTCCAAGTCATTGCACTGGATCGGCAAGGACGTCCTCTCGGATGTCTTCGGGCTGCTGCCGGGGCAGCTCTGGCAGTGGGACAGGGGAGGAGGCTGCCTTTGATGCTGCCCCGGGGCAGTGTGACTGCCGCGTTGCCGGGTGCTGGCACTGTGACATGGGGGTGAGGGGCCCCCCCCCCGGCCTTGCGCAGCCCCGCCCGCCGCCCCCGCGCCCAGCATCCTTCGGAGGAAGGCCTTTGGGCTGCTGGCCCCGAGGCAGGCCCTGTGCTTGTCGCGCTTTAAGCCCAGCCGGTAACCCCATCCCACGCAGCCGCTCGCTCACTGCCCCCCTCCCCGCTGGGGTGGCGAGGAGAATCGGAGAGGAAGGAACACTCGCGGGTTGAGATCCAAACAGTTCACCAGGACAGCAAAGAAGAAGAGAAATTCTATGAATCATGAGAATAAAAATATATAAGGATACTAGAAGATCTGAAACGAACGATGCACAATTTCTCACCACCCGACGACCGATACAGCCCGTCCCGAGCAGCAGTCGGGGAACAGGAATATTCCCCAGCAGCTGTCCCAGAACAGCAAGTTCCAGAGAGAGCAAGCGCGGGAACAAAGAGCCGAACAAACAAAAAAGGGAAAAAGCAGGAACAAGAAGGGAGGTGGCCCACTGGCCGACCCTCACATCTGCTGGGCATGAGGTCTGTGGTATGGCCTACTGTCTTTGGCCAGTTTGGAGCAACTCTGGTGGCTATACCCCTCCCAAGTTTTGGCAGCTGCACGTTAGCAAAACCTGGGCAACTGCCAAATGGCCTTGATGGTTTAGCAGCAACCAACAGCAGCAGCGTCTTATCCCCAGTTTTCCCATCCGAAATCCAAACGACAGTAGCTGCTGGAGACAAAACCAGCTGCGTCCCGGCCCAAAGCAGGAGAGTGGTCAGGAGGCCCAGGGGGCTGGCCCTGCCCTTGGTGGCCAGACGCTGGGCACAGCTGCCAGGCATCCCTCCACAGCCACCTGGACGTTCCGACTACGGAAAGAAGGCCATTTCTACCATAGACATTCCCTTGCTTGTGGGGATGCCAGAGGGGACAGAAAGGCTTTTGGTTCCCTCTGCATCAACTTTGCAGAGACGCAGAGAGCAGGCAGGATTTCCTCCCCGTTCCCTACCAATGCACCAAGGGACAGTTGCTACTCCCCTGCTTATGGAGAGGTGTTCTTCTTGGAAAGAAGGCCCAACTTGGTTTGTGTTCTTGAGCATCTTTTTCCTTGCACTTCAAGAGTTCCTCTCCTCCTTTGGCCTTCAGCCTTGACCTCACAGCTCTCTGCAGCTTCCTGAGGAGGGCACGTGGAGCGGGAGGTGCTGAGCTCTTCTCCCTGCTGCCCAGTGGCAGGGCGCGTGGGAAGGGCTCCAAGCTGCGTCCCTCAGGGAGGGTCGGCCTTGACAGGAGCAAACATTTCTTTCCCGAGAGGCTGCTCAAACCCTGCAAGAGGCTTGGGAGAGAGGCTGTCGATGCCCCATGCCTGTCAGTGTTTAAGAGCCATTTGGACAAGGCCCTTCATGCCATGCTGGAACGTTTGGTCAGCTCTGAAGTGGTCAGGTAGTTGGACTACGTGATCTTTAGAGGTCCCTTCAAACTCAACTCCCTTCCCTTCCCTTCCCTTCCCTTCCCTTCCCTTCCCTCCCTTCCCTTCCCTTCCCTTCCCTTCCCTCATGATGAGTCAAAGAACGATGAGACTCTTATTTGCCTGAAATGCCAGGGGATTTCCAACTCCAAAACCACTTTCAAGGACACAAATCAAAAAGCTTACAAGTGGAATTAGGACTTGATTGGATTTTATTTGCTTCTATGTTATATTATTTTGCCTTATGTTATGTTATGTTATTTACTGTTATGTTACTTTATGTTATTTAATGTTATTTTATATTATTTTTCTGAATCCGTTTCAGAGCCGATGCTCGCAAGCATGAGCACAATGGACACGTGGAGCCAGGAGCAGGCTGATGCATTCTTCCGTTTAGCTTGAGCAAACATGCCTTGCAGGCTGGTCAAGGAAAGCCACAGAGCCACAGAAAGCAGCAGCAGGAATAGAGGCCAAGGCGTCCCTCTTTCCCCAGCAGGGAGAACTGGAAGAAGGAGCATTGGTACCCGCCACACCTCGATGTGGAAGAAGAAGAAGAGGAAGAAGAAGAGGTGTGTGGTACCGTGGGGTGTTTTCCAAAGTAGGAGACCTAGCGATGACCAGCACACTTTTTGCCTTCCCAAACTTGCTGCGCCGCTGTGCTTCCTGGCCAGTGATGCAGGAAAAGCGCTCTCATGCCTGCCCAGCGCTTGCGTTGCCCGCCGGGAGAGCTGACAAGTGGCAGCTCCTGATGGTGCAGCGAGCCCGGAGCCCGTCCAAGCCGCGGGTGTTTGGCCGGGGAAATGGAGCCAAGGCAAGAGCAGAGCTGGCTCCCGCTCCAATCGTGCAAGGGCCAAGAGAGCCCCAGAGAGCCAGGGCCCGAGGGGCGCCTTGCAGGCGCAAGAGCAGCAGGCAAGAAGCTAGCCGAAAGGGCCCAGAGGAGGCCTGACAAGGGGTTGTGCTCAATGCTACAGAGGACAAGAAGCCAGGCGCGGGGGCCCCCTGGGGGCCCACCCTGGCACTCTCGAAAGCTTCCTCCCCCCGGATGCGGGGCACGAGGGCCACCTTCGTGGAGCAGGAGCAGCAGGCACCTAGGCAAAAGGGCCCAAAGGAGGCCTGGCAAGGGGCCGTGCTGCTCAGTGCTGCAGAGGCAGGCAAAAAACCCCCGGAGACACTTGCTAGCCCCCCGGGGGGGAAAAAAAGCCTTCCTCCCCCCAGCTGCAGGGCACGAGAGGCCATCTTCGTGGTGCATGAGCAGCAGGCAGTAACCTAGGCAAAAGGGAGCAGAGGAGCCCTGACAAGTGGTCATGCTCAATGCTGCAGAGGAAGGCAAAACACCCCCGGGGACCAGTGCCAATGTGCCCCGGGGGAAAAAATTCCTTCCTGACCCCAGCGCTGGCGATCGGCTATTCCCTGAGCATGTGAGCAAGACCTGCCTCCTCCTCCCACAGCCTGGTCATGCCTCCCAGGAGATGCCCAAGCCCTATTCTCCCTCAGCCTGCAGCCACCTCAGGGGCTTCCCAGAGTGGGCAAATGCCCCCGGCCTCATCCACCTTGGGGGCAAGAATCCTTCCTGCGCCTGGCAGGGCACCAGTGGCTGCTCCAAAGCACTGGCCCCCCCCCGCCAACATCTCTGCCGCCTCCCCTTTCTTACGGCTGCTGCCCCTGGCTCCGCAGGGCATGACGACGGCGAGCTCTGCTGTGCTCCTCAAGAAGGCATTCCCTTGCTCTTGCCGCTGCCATGCAGCTGAAAAGGCCTGATAGGCTCGGGCGCCTCCAGGCGTTGGTGGTTCTTCTCATCTCCCGAGGAGCTGGCGTCTCTTCTCCAAAGGCTGAAGCAGGATTTCCATCCATCAGCTGAGCTTAAAGGTAGCCCTGCTGGGAGCTGGCCTTGCAGCAGAGAACCTCCAGCAGCCTCCTCCCGTCTCCGGTCTTCCTCCCTCAGCCCCCTCCAAGTCATTGCACTGGATCGGCAAGGACGTCCTCTCGGATGTCTTCGGGCTGCTGCCGGGGCAGCTCTGGCAGTGGGACAGGGGAGGAGGCTGCCTTTGATGCTGCCCCGGGGCAGTGTGACTGCCGCGTTGCCGGGTGCTGGCACTGTGACATGGGGGTGAGGGGCCCCCCCCCCCGGCCTTGCGCAGCCCCGCCCGCCGCCCCCGCGCCCAGCATCCTTCGGAGGAAGGCCTTTGGGCTGCTGGCCCCGAGGCAGGCCCTGTGCTTGTCGCGCTTTAAGCCCAGCCGGTAACCCCATCCCACGCAGCCGCTCGCTCACTGCCCCCCTCCCCGCTGGGGTGGCGAGGAGAATCGGAGAGGAAGGAACACTCGCGGGTTGAGATCCAAACAGTTCACCAGGACAGCAAAGAAGAAGAGAAATTCTATGAATCATGAGAATAAAAATATATAAGGATACTAGAAGATCTGAAACGAACGATGCACAATTTCTCACCACCCGACGACCGATACAGCCCGTCCCGAGCAGCAGTCGGGGAACAGGAATATTCCCCAGCAGCTGTCCCAGAACAGCAAGTTCCAGAGAGAGCAAGCGCGGGAACAAAGAGCCGAACAAACAAAAAAAGGGAAAAAGCAGGAACAAGAAGGGAGGTGGCCCACTGGCCGACCCTCACATCTGCTGGGCATGAGGTCTGTGGTATGGCCTACTGTCTTTGGCCAGTTTGGAGCAACTCTGGTGGCTATACCCCTCCCAAGTTTTGGCAGCTGCACGTTAGCAAAACCTGGGCAACTGCCAAATGTCCTTGATGGTTTAGCAGCAACCAACAGCAGCAGCGTCTTATCCCCAGTTTTCCCATCCGAAATCCAAACGACAGTAGCTGCTGGAGACAAAACCAGCTGCGTCCCGGCCCAAAGCAGGAGAGTGGTCAGGAGGCCCAGGGGGCTGGCCCTGCCCTTGGTGGCCAGACGCTGGGCACAGCTGCCAGGCATCCCTCCACAGCCACCTGGACGTTCCGACTACGGAAAGAAGGCCATTTCTACCATAGACATTCCCTTGCTTGTGGGGATGCCAGAGGGGACAGAAAGGCTTTTGGTTCCCTCTGCATCAACTTTGCAGAGACGCAGAGAGCAGGCAGGATTTCCTCCCCGTTCCCTACCAATGCACCAAGGGACATTTGCTACTCCCCTGCTTATGGAGAGGTGTTCTTCTTGGAAAGAAGTCCCAACTTGGTTTGTGTTCTTGAGCATCTTTTTCCTTGCACTTCAAGAGTTCCTCTCCTCCTTTGGCCTTCAGCCTTGACCTCACAGCTCTCTGCAGCTTCCTGAGGAGGGCACGTGGAGCGGGAGGTGCTGAGCTCTTCTCCCTGCTGCCCAGTGGCAGGGCGCGTGGGAAGGGCTCCAAGCTGCGTCCCTCAGGGAGGGTCGGCCTTGACAGGAGCAAACATTTCTTTCCCGAGAGGCTGCTCAAACCCTGCAAGAGGCTTGGGAGAG